>LPNX010484721.1:38545-93844 GCA_001517045.1 Pseudotsuga menziesii | reverse complement strand
CATGGGAAGGTGAAAAGGCTGGTTCTCAACCGCCTCATTGTAATGTATAAATTAATGTTTTTGGCCATGAATAGAATTGAATCGGGAGTTATTACCAACATATTGTAACATTGTAAAGGCTTGCACAATATAAGTTAGAGATAGATTACAAGTAAATGAGTCTTAGAATTTGATAAAAGTTGTTACATAAAAGACAGTTAAAGAGATTGTAAATGTTTATGATCTGTATAAAGATTAGAATGATAGAAGTGTATTGGTTGTTTTTTTTGAGAGATTTTGGTACTCAAATGAGAGATTGTTGGTATTGACTACAACTCAAGTAATGGAACATAATGGCTATCTTATTTTGTTTCCTTGTGTATGAATTTGAACTGTGTAAGTGATGAATATCATGTATTAGTTGAATATATAGAACAAGTATGATGGTATATACTTTTAAAACCTTAACTTACTTTTAGTTTCTGCAAAGAGTCTCTGGTGAGACTTTTCCCTTCATCGGTGATGAAAATGTTGATTCTTATAGGGGTGAGGTATTGTTGGTAGTTGATTTAGTTCTTATGGTCTGAGTTTGTACCAACAACACACACACATGTGCACACACTTTCAACTCATGGTGAAGTTAGTTCCTAAGAGGCTAAATATTTTATACGATTTTTGAACTTATGACCAATTAAAATAAATAAAAGTAGTGAGTAGCAAATACTTAAAACTAACTACACTAATGAATCAGTATAAACCACACACACCTAGTTATCACATGAAGCTAATGCTGAGGAGGTCAAAGCTCTTACCCAAGTTTTGAACTTATAACCCATTACCATATCAAAGCATTAAGTAATGAAGTATCATAACCAAGTCCACCATTAAAGTAATGAAGTATCATAACCAAGTCCACCATTAAAGTGATTTGTTGGTGGTAGTCCATATCCATTTACACTATAGACACACATACCCAACAAGCTCAAGGACGCTAACCAACTCCATCATTGAATCTTAAAATAACTCCCTTATTATAAGTTTACATCGTCATTGTAAACACGCCTAATTACACCTAATTGGATCAAGCTAATGCTGAGGAGGTCAAAGCTCTTACCCAAGTTTTGAACTTATAACCCATTACCATATCAAAGCATTAAGTAATGAAGTATCATAACCAAGTCCACGGTTAAAGTAATGAAGTATCATAACCAAGTCCACCATTAAAGTGATTTGTTTGTGGTAGTCCATATCCATTTACACTATAAGCACACATACCCAACAAGCTCAAAGACGCTAACAGACTCCATCAACTAATCTTAAAATAACTCCCTTATTATAAGTTTACATTGTCATTGTAAGCACACCTAATTGGATCAAGCTAATGCTCAAGAGGTCAAAGCTCTTACCAGAGATTTGGACTTATAACCCATTACCATATCAAAGCATTAAGTAATGATGTATCATAACCAAGTCCACCATTAAAGTAATGAAGTATCATAACCAAGTCCACCATTAAAATGATTTGTTGGTGGTAATCCATATCCATTTACACTATAAACACACATACCCAACAAGCTCAAAAACCCTAACCGACTCCATCAATTAATTTTAAAATAACTTCCTTATTATAAGTTTACATAGTCATTATAAACACACCTAATTACACCTAATTGGATCATATTGAAAAATATCAATAGTAATACATAATCTTTACTAAATGTAATATTTAGTAAGTCAAAGTATTTTATCAATTTAAAATTCTAATCTATTTCATAATTAACTTACTCTAAAACACAAAATCTTCCCAATAAAATTCAACCACGCATAAAGTGAAATTTGAATCTATCCACAAAGTTCTCCAATATACAAAACTTAACTCGCCAAGTTCAATATTATTTTTCATGATAATGTAAAATGCTTGTAGAATACATCCTACGAGGCTACGATCCCTGCCTTAGGCCTATATCAAATAATTTTTTTATAATAAAAAGTGTTCAAAATAGGTATCAAATCTTCTGACTTTTGCATTGCTACGTACGATAGGTCTGTTGGTGCGCGCATCTAGATTCTAGGGTTTCTTCCTAGGCTGCTACGCTGCTGTACTCTGGTTTCCTTTCGACAGGCCAGAAGCATCCAGCGACACTGTATTTAATGCGGTTCCTGACGATTAGATTAGAGACTTAGAGTAACAGAAACAACATCGAGTTCATGTATATTATAATATAATATTACTAACCATCTCCGGCCAAGATCCTGTTCAGTTCAACAGACTGCCTCCTCGACTGCAGTGAGCTCTTCATCAATGGATACTTACGAGTCGTCGCCCTCCACTGCAGCTGGTATTGGCCCCTGCAGTGGCTACAGGTTTCTCCACCGCGCCGCGTGTTCCAGATTTCACACTTAGCTGCCACCGGAACCAGGGTTCTCTTTCAATGACGGTCACGCCCTACGCAATCAGTCGGCGGCGCCCTTGGCCGCGGCCCTGATCCCGAGGGTTCCCATAATCTCTAGAGCCCTCAGTCCCTCCCTCATCCATCTTAAATTCTTAATGGTATCAGACGCGTTATACCTAGGGAGCGCCTTATATACTGGACAGACTTTCCCTCCGGAGGGGAGCTTGTCCAATGCACACCGTCCGATTTCTCATCTCATCCAACGGTGTGCATTGGACAGGCTCCCCTCCCAAGGGAAAGTCTGTCCAGTATATAAGGATTGCCTTATACCTAGGAGCGCCTTATATACTGGACAGACTTTCCCTCGGGAGGAGAGCTTGTCCAATGCACACCGTCCGATTTCTGACTCAACCTATCAGTTATCCATGAATCTTTATAGAATTTTCAAAACTTTCAAACACATTGCTAGAATTTTCAAAACTTTAAAAACATTGCTAGATCTTATAGAGAGTGGGTGTTTGGGTCCTTAGAAATAAGTCATTTAAGAGTCAACATTGTACACCAAACAAACTTCTTTTTTGGATGAATGAGAAATATGTTTTAAAAATAAGTTGTCTTCATATAACAACCCACTATATAAGGGCTAAAACTACCCACTATATAAGGGCTAAAACTGATGGCTAATCTAGAAGACCCTTCCAAGAAACCAACGGAAACCAACTTTGTTGGAATGAGGCTGGACCTCATTAGAGAATGATCCAACCTCACCCTACCTTAATTTGGAAAAAAATCAATCTAATTGTGCACTCCCCCATAGAAACCCCCAAAGAAGCACCTCTAGATATACCCCAAGAAAAAGTAGGAGCGCTCCTCCGCCTCAAACGAATCTCCCCTTATTCGATCAAACAAGAGGACATACCAGTAATTGTTTGGCCACGAAAGTATCCTTGAACCCCGTCCGTGTGGCTTAATACCTCTCCCTCCTTCAACTTGACTCTAAAGGAAGAGCTTAATGGGTTCTAAAGAGGAGAAAGAAGAAACTTTGTTAGCAAACACTTATCTTCGACCCATAATTAAAGAAGGAACCATGAAGGAACCATGTAAGAACTAGAGAAAGAAGCCTTTACATGAATCCATGACACCACTTTAGGGACAACGAGAGTGTTGGATAATTGGATGTAGCTTGGGTGGTTGGGAGGAATTATTGCTACCTTTTTTGCTAGGTACAATTCTTGTAATTGACATGTTGGTCTTGTTAAGTCCCTATATGGTATTGCCAAACTTCCTTTAATAATCCCACCTACATGACACTAACAAAAACTATATTTTAATATATACTACTTCAATAATTTATGTACCTTTAGAATATTAAAAACAATGATAGAATTTTTTTTTCCAAATAATGACACTCTCTTACATATGCAACTCTCAAACTATGGAAATCAACTAGATATGCAACTCTTATCTCTATGGGCAAAGCGAGATAGTTTTAGCTCAATCTATGTCTTTTCTATTTTCTTTTTTATTCTAAAATATTGACAATATGAATAAGTTAGCAATTTATTCTAACAATAAGATATTTATCCAAAATGAAGTTTAATATAAGTTTTCAATAATATTGAAAGAAGTGAAATGTTTTTACATTTTAAGATGAAAGATACTGTTATTTTTTTTGGCATTTATATTTATAAGTTAGAGGTCTCTTTGGAGAAAATAGGTTGCATTGCATTGACACTAGGTTGGTTGGAATATTCAACATTCTTCATGTTTATCAAGATGATATTATTATTATTTTGTTAAGGAGTTTTTTTATCTTGAAAACAATATTAGAACTCTCAAAGATAGTTTTTTGTTAACTCTAGAATGTTATTAAACATTAATTCGACAAAAGTTATAATCATCTAGTCTAGGAAAATCGCCTTACCTAATTTTGTGTATGACACAACACCTTAGAGGAAGTTATTTCACACAAATATATTGGAGTTGACTTCATCACAAGCTCAATGGGAACTGCAGTGCGGAAAGAAGAATTAATGGAGGTTTAAGAGCCTATTTTGGTATTGAGAACAATGGTCTACCAGTTATGAAAAAGAGTAGGTCATATTTGATATGCTCTTTAATTCAATGAACTTGTATAGTTTGGTTGTAGCATTTCTAGAGAATTTTGAAGAAAAATGAACAAAACTAGAAGTGCTTCAAAATATTGATCTTAAATTTTAAAAATATGCCCTACAAATCTTTATCTTGGAGGTTGGGATTCCCCCCATTAAGAGTCACGTGTTATAATCAAGTACTTAATGTACATGAAAACTAGTCATCACGAACAACTAGAGGCTTGCTAGAATTTCTTCAAATACTAGTAAAACTCAATCAAGACTTAAGAGAGGGCAAATCAAAGACATAAATTATCGATTTATCCATTGTGGGATAAATGACGATATCTCTCTTGAGAGTATTGATATCATTAAATATCATCATAATTAAATCTAAAGAGAAGTCATAATGCAATGAAGAATTTGAGAATAAGAGAAAGTTAATGTACTATAAAGAGATCATAAATCCCAAGTGAGAAGATCAAAATTATATTCATATTGTAAGTAGCTTAAAGAACTAAATTAATATTTCTAAAATAAGAACAATTTTTAAGAGTGAAATTGGGCATTGGACTAGAACTAAAACAATGTGGGAGGATAGTGTTCCTTAAATGGTGTCTCTATGCCTCGTATATCTCACCTACATGAATCTTAATTGTGAAAATAAAGTGTAATGTTTCTAAGATTCTCTATTAAGGTGAATTCAAATCTTCTCAATCTCTATTGAAATTGGTCTCAAGGTTTGGTTGTTATTCATTAACCAACATGAATGCTCTATTTAAATTTAAGTTTAAAGATCTAGTTTATTTGCTTGAAGTACCAAGGTTAATTACCGACATGTCCAATTCCATCCCACTAATTTTATTTCTATAATTTTGTTATACTAACAAGCAAGATACTCTAAATACCACTCTCTACTCACTAAAATATTCAAACCCAATGATCTTAATAACAACACACCTTCCCACTACTTTCATCATCAAATCATCAAGTATATTTGCTTACAAACCCATATGAAAAAGTTGTATGTAATTACTCAACACACATCAACGTCTTGAGAGTGACATATTTTAGGTAGTTATCAATGTCCACGGGCTCAACAAATCAAAGGGAGAGGTTGTAGGATCCACTATGCATTGCTATAACACCAACACTAACACACACACACACACAAACACACACACGCTGTCATGCACACGCACGCACACACACACACACACACGCTGTCATGCACACGCACGCACACACACACACACACACGCTGTCATGCACACGCACGCACACACACACACACACACGCTGTCATGCACACGCACGCACACACACACACACACACACACACACACACACACACACACACACACACGTAAGTTTATTTCCATGCACAAAAGGTAAATTACAAGCATACAATCCCTAATTGCAAGCTTGTTTGAAGAAAACACCTTGGCTTTTAATATGGGATAGAGTTGGGAGCTAAGGAATCCTAAGCTCAACGACTCCAAGAACTAAGTAAATTTGTTGTAGACCTAACTTAACTATCCAATCAAAAGGAAATCAAGTTGTGGGTGGAATAATTACTTAATTAAGGAGAAATTGGCGCATTACTGTGATGTGGTATGTATGGACATGTAATAAATGAACACAAAGTGATTTTTAGGTGTGTTATAAAGTGCATATAGTCTCCCAACACTTAGCCAATGGTTAGGTGATATGTATAACTCCCGATTCATTTCTATTCCATTGCAAATGCATACATTTATACATTTCATGTGGCGGTTGAGAACCAGCCTTTTCACCTTCCTATGCAACTATTCATATTCCTATTATGTACACTAACGTATAATCCTAACGGATTATATTCCAACAATCCCCCCCGTAATCCGAAGGGGTGTTAGTAAGTCCGAGCATGGTTTTGAATCTTTCAAACTTTTCTCATCCAAGTGCTTTGGTGAAGATGTCTGCAACTTGATCATTTGTGGAACAATGTCGAAGATGGACTGTCTTGGCCTCTACATGATGTCAAATCAAATGATACTTTGTGTTGATGTGTTTGGTTCGATCATGGAATCTGGGATTCTTAGTCAAATTGATTGCAGAAGTATTGTCGATCAATAGTGGAGTGGAGTTCTCTTGTTTTTCTTGCAAATATTCAAGTATCTTCCTGAGCCATATTATTACTTTCGTTGCTTCAGCTGCAGCCACATATTCTGCTTCTGTTGTTGAATCTACCGGAACTGACTGTTTGCATGCTCTCCATGAAACAGCTGCTGATCCAAGACTCATAGTGTATCCATAAGTTGATACTCCTGTCTCCTTATAGCCATCAAAATCTGAGTCTGAGTACCCAATAAGTTTGAAGTCATCCACTTTAGAGTACTTGAGTCCAACGTCTTGAGTCCCCTTCAAGTATCTTAGAACTCTTTTTGCAGCTGACCAGTGTCCTTCACAAGGTTTATGCATGAACCTTGAAAGTATGCCAACAACATAAGAAATATCTGGTCTAGTTGTTGTAAGGTAGATAAGACTTCCTACAAGTTGTCGATACTTGGTCGCATCCTCAAATTCTTTTCCTTCGCTTCATGTGAGCTTCATTTTCTGTTCCATTGGAGTAGAGATAGGGTTTCATTATGTCATGCAAAATTTGTTTAGTAGTTCTCCAACATATTTTTTCTGAGATAGGAATATGTACTTAGGATGTTGAGTGACTTCAATTCCTAAGTAATAGTGGAGATGTCCCATATCTGTCATTTCAAAGATCTTTTTCAAATCTTTCTTTATGGATGCTATATAGCTCTCATTGTTCCCTATCATCAAAAGATCATCTATGTACACCACAAGATACACAACAGATCTTCCAACTTTCTTTATAAACAGTGCTGCATCATCAAGATCAAAATGTTTGAAATTTAACTTCAAAAGATGCTCGGTTAACTTTTCATACCATGCGTGAGGTGCTTGTTTTAGGCCATACAAGGATTTGACAAGCTTGCATACCTTTTGTTCTTTTCCTTTCACAACAAAGCCTTCTGGCTGAGACATGAAGACATTCTCTTTCAAGTCTCCATTCAAGAAAGCAGTCTTCACATCCATCTGATAAACTTTCCACCCTTTCTGAGCAGCTAAAGAGAGTAAGGTACGGATGGTAGCCCATTTTGTTGTAGGAGAAAATGTTTCTTCATAGTCAATTCCTTCCTTCTGTGCATAGCCTTTTTCCACAAGCCTCGCTTTGTGCTTGTCAAGTGAGCCATCTGATTTGTATTTGTTCTTGTACACCCACTTGCAGCCAATTGGTTTTGTTCCAACTGGAGGGTCAACCAGCTTCCAAGTTCCATTCTTCATGAGTGCATCATACTCATTCTGCATAGCTTCTTTCCACTCAACTCAATTAGAAGCTTCTTCAAAGGAAGTTGGTTCAAAGTTAGCAGATAAATTAAATTCACAATCAAATGATACATCCATGTCATCACCTAAATTATCTGCTTCTCCTCCATCTTCATGTCTTTTTGAACTTCTCGTTCCTGTCTTTCCAACTTCATCCGGATGGACACTTTCAAGTGTCTTTGTGGCCCATTTAGGAATCTTCCGTGATGGTCCTGGTTGATGAGCTGGTGGTGCTTCATCATTGATTGAGAGTCTTCCAATTCTCTCAATCACATCATCCAGTTGAATCTCTTGTTGAAGTGAAGTAGCAGGAACTTCTTCATGCGGGGGAGTAGGTGCTTCATATGGAAATTCCAAAGGTTGATCCAGAATAGGAATCCCCCCTTCAAGGTTTGGAATTTCATATTCATTTTCAGAATAGTTCTTTGGATGAGGATATTTTTCCAAATGATCAAGCTGTCTCTCAATGGACTAGTCATTTTTATTAGTTTCAAGAAAAATGACATCTCTGGAAATAACAAACTTCTTGTTTACCTCATCATATAGACGGTATGCCTTGGAGTTTTCTTTGTACCCTAGGAAAATGCATTTTTTGCTTCGAGCACCAAGCTTGTTTCTTTGCTCCTTTGGAATCAAGGCATAACAGGTGGAACCAAAAACTCTGAGATGCCTGACTGAAGGGAGATGGCCAAACCACATTTCATGTGGAGTCTTGTTATCAAGAGCATTTGAGGGACTTCTGTTTCTCAAATAGGCTGTACATTTTACTGTATCACCCCAAAACATTAGTTTTACATTCTCAAAAAACATCATTGACCGAACCATATTCATTATGGTTCTGTTCATTCTTTCTGCTACACCGTTTTGTTGAGGATTGTAGGGAACTGTAGTCTGACGTGCAATTCCATGTTGGTGAAGATAATCTTCAAAAGCATTTGAAGTGTATTCTTTCCCATTGTCAGTACGAAGTGTACCAATTTTAGATTGTGCTTGTTTTTCTATCAATGCATGAAAGTCTTTAAATGTTTGAAATGCTTCTGATTTTGTCTTTAAACAGTAAATCCAACACATTCTTGAGTAGTCATCAACAAAGGCCATAAAATACTTATTCCCATTAGCAGAAGGAGTTGGCATTGGGCCACATAAATCAGAATCCACTAATTCTAATTTCCTACTTGCTCTGAAATTAGATTCATGGAATGGCAGCTTACTGTGTTTCCCTAATATACATGCATCACATTTGCTCTTCTCTTTGGGAATGGTGGGAAAACCAAATACACCATTCTTTCTCAACAAATGAAGACTGTTATAATTCAGATGACCAAATATTGCATGCCACAATAAACTTGATGACAAATTGCCTTCTCCATGCTGAGAGAGGTAGGCATAGTTCTGAACTCTTGCAGATGAACCCTTTAGCTTCAGCAGCTTCCCATCTTCGTATCCAGTCATGATGACTTGGTTGTCAGAGGAATTTCTTATTTCTACGATTCCATCAAACATGTGGATGGAATGGCCTTGCTATCGAATCTCCACCAAGGACAGCAGGCTTCTCTGAAACTCTGGAAGATAAAGAACATTCTTCAACAAGAAATCAGAGAATCGAGGCATTTTCAGTCGAATGGTGCCCATTCCCTTTGGTTTAAGACTTGACTTATCTGCAAAGTACACTATGCCATTTATTGTTTCATTAAGTTATTCAAAACAGTCTTTTCTAAAAGTCATGTATGATGTTGCACCAGTATCAAGTAGCCAACAATCTTTGTAAGATGAAAGTGAAGTCATTTCATTAATTCCAAGATTACAATGTGCAACAATACAATGAGCAGAATCAGAAGATTTACTAGCATCTTGGTTTTTATTGTCATCTTTCTTCTGGTTATGTCTGTCTTTGATGGAGTCCCACAAAGCCCAACACTGATATGATGTGTGTCCAGTCTTTCCACAACACTTGCACTGCAAATTTGATCTTTTGCTGGAGTTGTTTCTGCCTCCTCTACCTCTGAATTTTATTCTTCCTCTGCCTCTCTTGCTGCTTTCTCCTTTGGGATGATCTTTGCCAGAGAGAGTGGCACCAACTCCAGATGCTATAGATTGCATCTTTTTCAACTGCTAGTGTAATTTACAATAATGAACTTAATATGACAAAGAGAATAATAGAAAAACAATAACCTTGCAGGTCTACAGTCTCTGCCAAGGTGATTTACAATCTTAATATCTCAACTTCAAGTTTTAAAAATGAAACAATGATAGAGAAAATATGCTGTCAATAAGTTCATAAGCAAATTTTTTTTAGCACTAGAAGAACTGCTCAGCAATTATTACAACCAACAGTCAACAATTATCTCAGCTCTTCGCAGATTTCAAAATCCAAAACTTTATGCAGTCAACATGATGGGTAGTCTCAGCAATCTCCTTTCACGTAGAATGTGGTCACAACTTCAGTCTTCAAGTGGATGTTTGCAGCAGTCTAGGTTTACACATTTCAGGATTACAACAACAACATATATCTTCCACAGGAATCTTCAATATACGATATATATCAGTCACGGTCCTTTTTACTCAATGTAAAAATAAAAAATACTTGTAGACTTTTTACATCCACGCACGTACATTAGGGTTTTGTATTTCCAGGAACAAAAAAAACGCTAGCTTCTTCACTCACATTTAGACTCGGCCTCCATGCACTTCACAAGCAGTCTTGAGGGAGCTCACCAGCTCGATTACAATATTCAGGTGGATATGAGCAACTTCAGGAAAATGGAAGCAATTCACAACAAACACCAACAATATTCTAATGTATCTATCACTCAAGCTCAAAGCACAACTTTAAATCGAAAGGAGAAAACGCAGCACTCACATACATTCTAACTCAAAGCTTCAATAAATCAGTCATGGGCATCTTCAATACACATCAACCATACGAAAATATTTGCAGACTTTCCCAAAAAACGCCACGCACAGGAATTAGGGCACAAATTAGGTTTTATGCACTTCACGATAAAAACTAGGGTTTTTGTATTCCAACCAACAAAATAAAATTACCATGCAGCAGAGATCACACAGCATCATCTCACAACTTCCATCTTGAACATGAAGGTTATATGACACAACCTGAACGCTTCTTTTCTAGAAGTCGCAGCCACAATCTGTTCATTCTTCACGAGTTCAGTCAAGAGTCTTCAACGCAACATACATTATTTCTCTAGCATAAAAGATAGGTTTTATACGCAGCATACATTATTTCTCCAACGCAGTCACGATACCAATAGAAACAAAACATAGAACGTCTACCGCCAAATTATGGCCCGTCTCCACTTCTAAAGAGTCCAAAATCGGAGTAGGCTCACAACAACAAAAGCCACAAACCACGAAATCTCAGTGAAGACGTGAGAAGCAGCAACGGGAACAACATTCAAAACACTGGGATTGAACAGAGAAATGGAGGGGAAGCTTCGATTAGGGAAATCTCGGGCGAAGTGACCAAAGTCGCCACATTGATAGCAACCTCCACATTACATCAGTCTCCAATGTAGCTCTATCGTAATCTTCACACAGTACTCAACGATACTCCAAAAAATTAGGGTTTATGTGTTTATGCGTTTACCTTGATTACATTTACCTCCACGATACTCGATGCAGTCTTCACAACGCAGTCTTCAATACAAGCCTCACATAACGAGCAACACACTCCATCTTCATGATACTCCGCAGGAGGAGGTCGTAGGAAGGAAACTCCACGAGCTTACACAATCAACAACGATCTTCAGTCACCGAAGTGTGGTCACAACTTCAAAAGAACTCGCAACAGAAATACTATGAAATTGCAGCTTACACAACAGATTAGGGTTATGCAGGTCACGTTTGAATTTTTCCAGCAGAGGGCAGTCAAGAGTGTCTAGCTAATTGAGGGAGTAACTAACCAACGGACTATTTCATACTTTATTCCTCAATCCAGGTTCAGAAGATAATAACGCATACAATGCATGCGACTGGCAGACTGACGGAGCAGGCAGCCTGAAAGGAATTTGGCAGAACGAAGGTCTAGCAGGGAGAATGGAAGGCATGTAGGCAGGAGTTATGACAGGAAGCTCTGATACCACTGATAGGTATAACTCCTGATTCATTTCTATTCCATTGCTAATGCACACATTTATACATTTCATGTGGCTGTTGAGAACCAGCCTTTTCACCTTCCTATGCAACTATTCATATTCCTATTATGTACACTAACGTATAATCCTAACGGATTATATTCCAACATTAGGAAATGGAAGCAACATTGATTTCCAATGACAAAATTAGAAACTTAGTCTCTAAAAGGGAAAATACAATCAACAACTATTTTGTTTGGACTCATCAATCTATTGGGCAAGTTCATATGAGCAGTTTGGAATAAGAAACTGTTATGGCCATTAGTGTGGCTTCAGGAATTGAATATGGACATATTTTTAGTTTTTATTGAACATAATAACACAAGCATATACCAAAATGAAGAAACCCATATAAAAAATCAATCATACAACCAATTTAACACAATAGACAACATAGATTACCTTGGAGAAAACCCAAAGGAAAAACTCTAGTGTTGAGTGATTCTTCTTTAGTCTTTTTTTCCCAATATTGTATAATTACAATAGTGTTTTGCATATCTCGAGCACTATAGATTACAAACTCAAGATTTATCCCATCATTCCATGTCTTCTCTACCAAAGAACCCCTCATGCAACATTGTGCACAAATAATTATCATTTTAGGAGCCATTGGAAGACCAAGCATCCCCAACTCTCCAACCCCATAACTCTACCTCTCTTCTTCTTCTCTCTCCTTTTGTTGGCAGGGTGTCGATTCATGGTTCTTTTGCTTTATTTGCCTTCTTGTCTTTAGTTTTTTAATTCTTTTGAGCTTTCACTAGTTGTGCAAATATTTGTAGGTGAGTGGTAGTGCATTGAACAACCATGGGGAATTTCACACTATCCACACTTCTTTTGGACTCATCTTCAACTACATAACCTTATCCTCTAATTTCATTAAGCTTTCTTCTCTAAGATAATCCATTAAATTGATTCAATGTTTGTTTCGATCTTGTTTCAATTCAAATGGAAAGTGTAACTTTTGTGATACTAAAAAGGTGGGTAATGAAAAACAATTTAACCTCAATTCCCCGTAGGTGTGTGCTTCAATTTTTTTAATCTTTCTTGATGCTTAATAGGTCTACTGTTAATATGGATCTATGTTGATTAAGAGAATCATAAAAAAAAACTAGTACCTAAGTGTATTAGGTGAATTAGCAACACAAATGATTTGATTCATACTTATGTGTTGATTGTAAAGTTGCGGTCAACACATGTCGATATGGAAAATTTAGGTTGTGTTGGAATTAAATACCCACTCAAGGCGTGATGGGAACATCATGATAAAGTGTGGCAATTTCAAATAATAATAGACCAAAGATAAATTTAGGTTGATTAACTGATAAGAGTGTGAAAGGGGTTTTGTCAAAAGGAGATCAATATGTACATGGGTTCCTAACATATTCATCAAATAAATAAGATTTGATATTAAATTCTAATCTAGCATTGAGTTTATCTGCATTTATGAATTTTATTTTCTTATTTTCGTGCACTAATTGATAATGGGTGTTGTCAAGTTTGTGCAGAATGAGCATGCATCGATCACCCTACAAATAGCAAAAGACATTGAAAATAAGCATAACACTAACTTTGTTGAGCTAGCAATTGAATTAAGCATGAAACAATGTAGTATGGAAGAGTTTGAGTCATATAAAGAGAATTGTGAAAAGGAAGATGGCATCACATATTATGATTCCTTCAAGACACATGAGGAAATCGATTGTAATTTATGCGGGAAAACCTAACTGGGTTTTGGGATGAGATTATTGAAATGTGGAAGATACATGAGTTGCCAATTGATTTCCAATCTCAAAATAAGTGGATAAATGTTGTCACTACCTATACAAGACTTGTAGATCCTCTGGATATTGCACATTTTTATCTCATGTCTAAGGGGAAAGGAGGTTATCTTTTAGATGGAAGATCTAATCATCATAAAGTTCTTCAAAAATGGATGGAAGAGAAAGAAAACACTCAAAGTTCAATAGGTCAAAAAGGTCGCACAAAGTTTGCATCCCTCACATAGGATTCATGCTTTTGGGAAAATGTAGAACAGGATTTAAAAGACTTGGAAAATATCAAACAATATAAACACTAAAATCTAGAAACCCTTGAAATGTTTGAAGGCCATGTGACAAAAATGATCGACGATCGCAACATTTCTTCAAATGTTTTCTTAGAAGTAAGCATCATCATGGAGTGTTGGAAAGAATGGAAATAGTACAATCAAATTCAATTCCATGAATGGAGCTCTCATTTGTGTAAGATAATGGAGATTGAAATTTGGAAGAGTTGAATATGCAAAATATTTGGATGGAAAAATTGTTTTCAATCAGATTTAAGTTTCAGTTAGGTTTCTTGTTTTCGAAAGACTGTTTTCACTATGACTTTGTTCCAATTAGGTTTCTTGTCTCTGAAATGTAGTTTCCTTGTGTTTGTTTTTTAGTTTTAAATACTGGGATGGTTGAAATGTGATGTCCATATGGTTAATAAAAACATACATTTTGCTTAAATATTAAGAGGGGATATCATGAACTATAATGGCATAGAGAAAATCCTTTTTGTAATATATGTCACAATGTTTGATGGATGTTTTCAACGTGGAACGTTAAAGAGGGGATAAGCTATGTCGTGGATGTTTTCTTAAATGGATTTTTTTTATAAATGATGTGTTTTATTTTTTATTTTTTAGTTTTATGGAAGGCCAAGGATAGAGATCTTGGGGAACAAGCATTTGATAATTAGCTTTCAAATCAATAATTATTTTAAATATTTTTAAATTCATATTTTTATTATGTGTCTTCAAAATACAAGACCAAAGTGAGACTAGACATTCTTGTGTCTTTAATATATCAATTTTGGTGGGTTGAAGGGAACCACTTGGTAGTGACTAAGAGGCTATACCTCTTTTTTTTTTAATGAGGTTGTTGGATATTAACAAGGTCATTGAACTTTAATGGAAGGAGAGGGAAATAAGGTCTTAAGGAGGAGATATTTAGGTGTTTTTGTCTCCCTCGTGAAGAAGATATAGTATGAAAGAAGTAGAGGAGGAAGATTAGGATATTAAGAAAAGGGATTGTTCACTAAGGAAGGAGGGTTTCCATAAATTGAGAGGGGAGAGACAAATATAAATAAAAGGAGGAAAAACTATACATGGAGAAGAGTAGAGGACCAGAAGGAGACAAACAGAGACAAAGAGATGACCCAAGTGATTTTTCATATACGGGCGTTGCTATCGATAACATGAAGATAGTGTTTGATGTTTTAATGTAATGTTCCTATTTATGACTTTACATTATTTTACTTATTCACAAGAAAAAACATAACACTTATCTTTTGACAAAATATAGTCTAAGAAATTGGTTATGTACAAACAATTTTGTCCAACCATACGGATCTAGTGCAAATACCACCCCTAAGTTGAACTATGAGGCCAATAAGATGAAGGAACCAAGCTACAAACTTCTATTTCACTCAATCCAACCCATTTTCTCTCATACTTGGTAACTCTACTCATTGTCGAACGTTCTAAGCATCTCATTCAATCCATCAAATCTCCGTGGCACTGTCATTCACTTCCCCACACAACGTAGGGAGGATATTCCCTTTATTTTATTGTAGTGAGAGGAAATATGTGGTGAGGCTTTTTGAATAGACAAGTTTCGAACCTTCAAGCAAGTTCAGCAACGGGAGAGACTCATAAAGGCTCGCACTTCTTTTGTTGTATTTTTGAAAAAAGGAATAAATAGTAAACCTGTAACCCTTCTTTTATGTTGTAATCTGTTAGGTTGGGGTTAAAAGGTTGCTATTTTTATTTTAATAATTGAATAATGGGTTTCTATGCTTCTGTTAACCTTAAACCATCATCACGGTTGAAGTTATTAGTGCATTTTTCAATTTCTATGGCCCCTCGAATTTTTCTTTTGTAGTAATTGGGGACAATTGCTAAGACTTCCGATTCTTCGAGGCATATGTGATGTTTGATAGTGTAAGAGTCTTCTACAATTGCTGAGTTTTTTATTCTTTCATGTCGTAGGTCATAACTATGTTTTTTTAACCTAGTTTTGATGGAGCGTCCAGTCTCACGTATGTATGCCTTGCCACAGGAGAATGGAGTTTTGTAGACACCTTTTTGTTGCTTTGGATCAATAGGGTCTTTTGCTTTGTCGAGCATGCTTCTTAAAGAGTTTGGAGGAGAAAATGTGACGTATATGTTTTTCTTTTTTAAGATCTTCGCACTTTAGTTTGTAGTACCATGGATATATGGAAGGGTAATTTTTGGAAGAGAAGTGTCTCCATTCCTGATTCTTTTTTTGTTTCTTTTTATTTTGTGGATGACTCTATCAATCTTCTCTTCACTATATCCATTGTTCAAGAGGGATGTCTTAAGGTAATCCAAATCCTCTTATATGTGATCCCTACCTGAGACTCTCCATGCATGAGTGGCTAAGGTATTTATTATTCCAATTTTATGGGATGTGTGATGATGTCAGTTAGCGTGAAGGTGTTAAGATATTTAGACACTGATGAGTTAGTTAAGATCAACTTGTGTAATACATCCGTTAGGTAAAGTGTGTTTATTTAGTATGCATTAGTATGCATTTGTAAATATTCTAATCCAACGGTCATGATATGCTCTAGACATAAAGTGATCCGACGATTCAACTTCTCTTAGATCATGCCTACCATTGATTTGTGGCTTAACACCTGATTGGTCCATGATCTCTATTTAAAGAGCATGAAGGGTCCTTGGCTAGTTGATCGATTATGAGAAGCTCATGTAACTTTCTTTCTTTTGCATAATAAATTGCTCCAAGTAGCTATTTGGCTGGGGCCGTCGACTGTTTCCCTCTCGAGGGTTTTAAACATGTGACAAAAATCGGTGTATTGATCTGTGATCTATTTGTGTTAAGCGGTTGCTCAAGGTGTTTGGTATTTTGGGAGTACCCTGTGTACCCGAACATGGTATCAGAGCGTTTATGAAGAGCCGCTTTCGGTTTTGATCAAGATCTAGAACCAGTGTTGCTGAAACTTTGAAAGGGTTTTTGGTTCTGGATTTTCTGTGCATTTGTGTGTTATTAACCCAAATGGAACTTCTCCATCTGAGTGCCGACATTCTTTATGTTGGTACACAAAAGGACATTTGAGAATTGAAGTTTTCCAAAACATTATAGATGGGCATGGCATGAGATGCATTTATCCTTCAACCAGCTTACCATTTTATTTTTCTAAGTGTAGATTGGCATACATGACTATCTCCATTGAAAATCGAGTACATACATGACTATCTTCGTTGAAAAATCATGTACAGTACACAACTATCTCCATTACAACCCGCGTACAGATCTGTACGCGGGTTTCCTTTAAGAGACTCGCATTTCATACGCGGGTTGCTTATATTAATAGTCACGTACATCTCCATTCGACATTAAAAAATATAAATCATGATTAATGGAGATTATTTGGGCCTTAATCATCAACTACCCCAACCATCTCAACCTCCTCAGCCTTCGAAACTACTATATTTTCCAAAGTATAAATAGAGGCCTTGGGGAGGGCATTAAGAGAATGAATATTGGAGAGCAAAGTTATGTTGGTGGTATATATTTAGAAGTCTTGGAGCAGAAAAACTCAGAGTCCTTTGGTGGCAGAAAATTCCTTGTCTCAGGTGTTGGGTTGTACACTTATCTCATTCACTGATTGTTAGTAAAGAGAATTCTTCTTCGAACATTAAGTTGAGTCTCTTTCATCTATTAGGGTTTGATGAATATATTTGATTAAGCACTATATATGTTGTTTATCTAAACTATTATATATACATGTATAAGATTGTACTTGGAGAATTTTCTCTTTGCAGGTGAAGGAGGTGCATCCCTGAAAGATTTGGAGAGAAGCAGAGCGGAAGAAGATAAAGCTTGGATCAACCTTTGGTAATCAGGTAAGTCCAATATTTATTCCTATTTCCTTTATGTATTTAACTAAAGCTAATTGTCTGCAAGTTTTAGAAGTAAGTTGGTAACCCCAGACCCTAGGTTATAAGGGTGTTTATTCCTGAACAACAAAACTGGCGACTCCGCTGGGGAGCCCAGACTACTGTGGGTTAACTCTGTAGCTCTATGCCCAGTCTTTGCTTTGATTCAGTGTGTGGTGTCTTGTCTTTGTTCATACTTGCACTGGTGTTTGAATACCTTTATAATTTTTCTCTTTTTTGAAAAAATTAACTCCTGTACGCAGGTTGTTGTGCTACACAATGGGGTTGCTCTATTGCACAATCGCGTACAGTACGCGGGTTGCTCTTGTACACAGTCGCATACAAGTCTGAGCAACAAAAGTTTTGGGTTAGGGTTTGCTTGTCCCTGTCCTTCTGTGGATTTTGTTTTGCTTAGTGGTATTCAGTATTGGCATTGCACTGTAAGTTTGATGACCCTGTTAGCCATACTTTGTGCTTCCTAGTTAAGCCCTTGATTTTTTATTGTTTGGATTTCCTTTCTGTTAGCAACTTGAAGTGGATTTTCCTGTTGGGTGAGAGGTTTGAGTGTTGGTTGTCTAAATCAGTGATCAAGGTTCTAGACACCATTTTATCCTTTTCTATCTCTGGATAGGGTTGGTTTGTCACTTGCCTTTGATTGATTTCAGTGATTTCCTTTCATTGTGTCTTCCCAAGCTAGGTTTTTTCCAAGTCTTCCTTAGGTGGTTGATCTTTGGTTTTATGAATCCACTTTGCTTCATTTTGCTTACTTTATACAGTTAATTTATTCAAGCATACTCAAGAATTATGCATTTAGGTGCATAGTAGTTTTTGAGGAATTTGAAAAGTGAAAAGAAAACATTAGAAACTTTTGCATTTGATTTGCATATAGTAGTTTTATTTTCATTTTTCAAATAAAATCTCAAAAAATTACAAAAATATAGTCTTAGTTTTCTCTTTATTAGTTGCATTTTCATCAGTTTATATTTACAAGAAAAAAAGAAAAGAGAAGTTTATTTTAAGTAGTGATCATTTGCTTTGGAATTATACACCTATTGTTTTTACATTTCTTATCGAGTCAATAACATCATAGTCTTTCACTCCACTTTCCTTTTGAGTAAAAAATAGCCCTTAAAATGAACGCTATAATTAAAATTTATTAGTAATTTTTGTTTTATAGGGCCATACACCTACTAGCTTAGGTTAGACTTGTGGGATAGGAAGTGTAAACTCCCCATAAGTATTTAAATTCAGACATAGTGGGCCAATCGATAGGTAAATCCTTCTCTTCATCGATAGTATATGGGAAGCTCATCTCAAACGGGAGTCAAACATGAGGCCGCGTGGAGGCATTGGACTGAGGAGATAACCCTCTGATTCCTTGTCAAAACGTAAACCAAGGTTTTAATGCATTTGGGGATTCTGTCCTAGACAGAGTTTCAGGCTCAACTACCCTGCCCATGCGTACGAATCAGGCTTGTGACTGTTCCCCCAGACTGTTGGTATAGTTAAGGTAGCCTCTAGTCTCTTGAAATTTAGGGTTCATGCACAGGTAAATAGGAAGGCTATTTTTGGTTCACCTTGGACGGGATTGGAAGGTAACCCTTGTTGAAAGTGTAGGAGGGAGGTGGGTGATTCCTCCACTTGTGCCTAAGAACCTCTTCAAGGACTCCAAGAAACTGTCTTTCAACTTTCTTTGGGAAAACACATCTTTTACCTTTTCTGACTATTGAGACTTTAGGAATTTTTGTAGTGATTTCTCTGTGGTCTATCTGTGTTTTGCCGACCTTAGGGTTTGAAGTGTCAAATTTACAATCGTGGAGGACCAACCTATCAGAAGGTCATGAAGGTTGCAAAACCTTCCTCTTCTTATCACATTGGAACCTCCACCTCCCCCTCAAAGGAATAGATTGGACATAGACAGTTCTTTTGAACCGATAGGAGTCAGTGAAGTTCCAGATGAACCAGAACTTAGGGAAAACCGTTTTGATTTAAACACAATTGAGATAGAAGACTTCCAGGATGACGAGTTTGCAAGGAATTTTAATATACCTCTAACTAACTTAAACGATCCTATGATCGTTTAGGTTCGTCCTTTTGATCCACCCGTGATTGGTGTCCCTGTGGGCAGAATAATGTCTACTGCAAGAGAAATTTATTTTATTTTCACCTCAATCGTACCGGTTGAAGGGCTACTACCTCCTCCAGTAAGTACCCCTAGATCAAGCATACCTACTACGCCCTTAACTCCAGCGAGCCGAGTGGTTCAACCGTCGGTTCCTACAAGTCTAGCAGGTGCTTCTAGTGGAATGGTCACTAGGATTCCTAGTGTACCTACTGTACCTACCTCCTTCACACACACTGCCCAGAGTGGTCCTACAGGATCCTCAGCTTTTGTCCAAGGATTTCCTTGGAATGGGGGGCACATTCCCCCATCCACTCCATACGTAGGCCCAACACCCTCATATGTGGGGGTGCAGTTTGGAAACACTAACCCTTATGGTCAAGGTTTCCAAACTCTGATTTCTGCTCCGTTCACGAGCTCTCCCTTTTCACTTTTTAGCGAAGGGATACCTTCTCATGTATTTCAAACCCTAGTTTCAACTGGGGTAGCCAGAACCTCTTATACTGCACCTCACACAAACAATCCTGTGGCTTACAGATGGAATCCGTTCCAAAGTAACCCATCCACTTCGCAACCGGCAGCAGGGGGAAAACCCACCTTTACATATGGGAATTTGGGGGCAAGTCCCTCTAATCACCAAATTGCTACTTTTAATGCTCTGGTTAGACCTAAGCTTCCTTTCCTGGCAACGTTAAACTTACCATATTTGTCTAAACTGATGAATGACCCGGTGAGGCATGATCCCTCCTTGCCACCTATACCTACCAAGTTTCCCTCGAACATCCCAAAATTCAAAGGCAAAGTTGGTGAAGATCCTGGGGCTCATGCCACCACTTTTCATTTATGGTGCTCTTCCAACTCACTGAATGAAGATTTAGTTCAGTTGAGGCTGTTCCAAAGAACCTTGATGACTACAGTATCAAAATGGTACATTGAGTTTCCTTCTCCTGTGTTCAGCAGTTTTTGGGACTTGGCTAACGCATTCCTAAGTCACTTCCAGCTTCCTGTCTGATATGATTTCGGAACGGAATTATTGTCTACCTTTCGGCAGAACAAGGCCACCCATATCTTGGATCGCATCCAAGAGTGGAGGAGGTAGAAGATCCTTATTAAAGCCACTATTCCTCCTTAGTTCTTATTAGAATGGTTCCTTAAATCCCTATTGCCTTATATATCTAAGGACGTATCTACTTCAGGAGTGATGAATGAGGAAGAAGCTATAATCCTCAGGGCCCAACAACTTGATTTGATATATTCTCAGTCTGGGATATTATATGAGATTATCCCTGAGGCACCGAGGCCAACACATGATGTAGAGAAACCTAAGCTTGGAACCCATGTCGATGGTGTGGTTAGTTTCGTTAATTCTCCCACTGTAGAATCTTTGGCAAAACAACTCCATCAGTTGTCCGTCAAACATTCTATGGTGGAGGCAGCAAAGGCTGCCCCCTCACCCCAAAATGCAAATGTTTTTGTACAAACCTCTCAGAAGGGAAATCAGCAGCCCGGTGGAAAAAAGAAGAGAGGAAAGAAAGGGGAGGGAAATCAAAACAAGCAGAAACCCACAAATAATGTTGATGGGGGAAAGAAAGAAAAGAAGAAGGTGAAATTCCCATGTAATTTGTGCCATGAAGATCACCTCACCCATCTTTGTCCCATTATGGAACAAGCTCAGAAGCTGTTAAAATCTCAACAACCGGCTATCCTAAAGGATCTGTTTCCCCAGGGGAAAAATTCTGCTTCAGCCTCAAATGCAGCAGGGGGCACCCCAAATGTCCCTGGCCCCAATTATATCAACATGGTTCAATCTCAAACTTTACTACAGACCAAGAATAGGAACTATGAAAAAGAGACCTTGGAGAAGGGTAATTCCATAGGTGAAACTTCTAACCCTTTCATGATTGAGAAACCTACCAAAATTTTGCCCAAGATACTGAAAGGTGTCTTTAAGAAGACTTTGCATAATCCTAATGCTAGGGCCGCAGCAAAATACTCCGTAGTTGAAGACTTAGCCCAAACACCTTGTGCAATGTTGGCTTTAGAAGTGTTATAGAGCTATCCCACCCAGCGGGATGCACTCTTAGTAGCTTTAGGCAGTATGGACTCATCGAGTCTCATGGAAAAATTTAATTTTTCTGATGTCAAAATTCGCCTACCTTATCATGTAGCCTTGTCAATAGATGTCATCCATGGTGGAAAGACCATTGGAAGGGAAGTTGTTGATGAGGGTGCTTCTACATGTGTTATTTCCTTGTCGTGTTGGAAAACTCTTGGATCCCCAGAGCTGGTCCCGTCAAACACCTTGCTTACTGCTTTCGACGGAAGGTCATTCCGTCCACATGGTATCCTACCGGCTTTTGAAATTAAGCTGGCAGGGAAAGCGGTGTCTATTGAGGTGGAGGTGATTGATGCACCTTTGGACTATAATTTGCTCTTGGGAAGAAGCTGGACTTATGCCATGTCTTCTATTGCATCAGTCGTCTTTCGGGTGGTAGTGTTTCCACACAAAGGGAAGTTGGTTACTATTGACCAACTCAATTTTACTCAGAAAGGCCGCATGGAATCTAATGATTCCACTATACCATTGGTTGATTAGGCCAAACCTGTTGCAGAGAGCTTAGGAGCTGGAATGTATGCATCATTGATGGGCACATTTGATCTTCCAGCTCCGATTAATTATATAGGTTCTACTAGTGTGGGAAAGTCCATAGCCACGGTTGTTAATAGGACTGATCCTTGGGTTCTCCCTTCCCACCATGAACCTGAAGTGCCCTTATCAGCAGTGGAAGTGGATTATCAAGATATTACCCAAACCAATGTTGATCCCATTCTGGTTCCACTCACAGTCTCAGAGGAACTGGAAGAAGTCTATTTGCCTGCTTGGGAAGAAAACTCTTTGCATTCTACAGATTGCTTAGATATGGTTTTAACTTCGGATGAAGCCATTCTGGAAGCCATGTGTGGATGAGATAAGATCTATGAAGATCTTCACCATCGATCCTATTTTCTTCTAGAATTAAGTAGGATAGAGAATCATGAGTTTCATGTGGGACTGGCAGATGATGTTGATACGCCTGTTAATCCCTTACCAAGGGAAGGAATGTTTGCTGAGGGGAATATGGAAAATATTTCTGCTACCATCCCTATCAACATCTATTTAAATCCCGACGTTGTGGAAAATATACATATCGGTGCAAACTGCTCTCTTAAGGAGATTGCGATATATACAGCCTTATTTAAGGAATACCACGACATTTTTGCTTGGTCATATGAGGAGATGCCAGGCATTGATCCATCTATAGTCAAGCATGAGATTCGAACATACCCTGATGCTAAACCTGTTCGGCAAAAGTTGAGACCTGTTAACCCGCGTAAAGCGGCGACAGTGAAGGCTAAAGTGGAAAAACTGCTGAAAGCCGATTTTATTTATCCCATAGCTTTGATGGAATGGATATCCAACCCTGTTCCTATTGATAAGAAGCAAGGGACCATACGCGTCTATACTGACTTTAGAGATTTAAACAAAGCATGTCCTAAGGACAACTATCCCACGCCATTTATAGATCAAATTATTGATGCTTGCATGGGAAGTGAAGTTTTTTCGTTTATGGATGGTTTCTCCGGATATAATCAAATTCAAATAAAATCGAAAGACCAACATAAAACTACTTTCATTTGTCCTTGGGGTACCTTCGTGTACAAGAAAATTCCCTCTGGATTGAAAAATGCTGGGGCTACCTTTCAGCGGGCAATGAATTTTGCCTTTCATGATATTAAAGCTATTGTCGAACCCTACCTTGATGATCTGCCTGCACATTCTTGTAAGAGGATTGACCATCCAGATCACTTGTGTTTGATATTTGAATGATGCAGATACTATAAAATTCGCTTGAATCCCCACAAGTGTGTGTTCTGTGTCGAATCAGGGAGATTGCTCGGATTCATTGTCTCTAACAAAGGCATTCAGGTGGATCCTTTAAAAGTTGAGGCCATTGTAAATCTGCCTCCTCCTCGTTCTATCAGGAAGCTTCAGAGCCTGCAGGAAAATTCCAATTTTCTTCGACGTTTCATTGTAAACTATGCCAAGATTACTAAGGGTTTCATGCGCTTGTTAAAATAGGACACCCCATTTGTATGGAATGAAACTACACAACTCGCATTCGAGGCATTGAATTTTTTTTTGTTGTCGGCACCATTATTGCGTCTGCCAGATTACTCTAGGGACTTTATATTGTACCTGACCACGTCTGAGTCGAACATAGGGGTAGTCCTAGTCCAGGAGGACGATAAGCTCCAAGAGCATGTCGTTTACTATCTTAGCCGTGCTTTAGCCGGACCTGAGCTTAGGTACTCCCACATCGAGAAGTTCGCTTTAGCAACTATTTTTGTTGTTGAGAGGTTACGTCACTACATCTTACTAAGGACTAAAATGGTAGTGGTAGATGTTAATCCTTTTCAATATGTTTTGTCCTGACGGATAGTTGGAGGCAAATTCAACAAATGGATTGTAATTCTCTAAGAGTTTGACTTGGATTTTCAATCCACCAAATCCTTAGGTTTTGTTGAGCTTATTGCAGAATTTCCAGTAGAAGAGGATGTAGCTATTGAAGAAGAATCATTCCCAGATGAGCACATCTTTTTGATTTCCACCTCTGATCCCTGGTACGGAGATATACTTATCTATATCCAGAATTTGAATTATCCTACATCTTTCTCGTGGGAAGAACGACGTAAGCTACGCCTACATGCCAAGAACTACCTGATCATAGGAGATACTTTATATCGTAGGGGGTAGATTTTGTTTTGCATCGATGTCTTACCCATAAGGAAACAGATATTATCCTAAATGATTCCCATAGTGGAGCGTGTGGGGGTCATTTATCTGGGTTAGCAACAACCCAAAAGATATTACGTGTCGGTTAGTTATGGCCCACATTCTTTAAAGATTGTGTGGAAGCAGTGAAGCGTTGTCATCCTTGTCAGCTTTACACTAGAAAAATGCGGTCACATCCCACTCCATTATTTCCCGTCATATTAGTGGGCCCCTTCATGAAGTGGGGGATTGATTACATGACGTGTAACCCAGCCTCGGATGGGGGGCACAAATATATCATTGTCGATGTGGACTATTTTATGAAATGGGCAGAGGAAATGCCCACCTTTAAAGCTGATGGGGAAACTACAGCTTTCTTCATGTTCAATCAAATTATAGCATGATTCGGTATACCCAAGGTGATTTTCACTGGCCATGGCAGTCATTTTCAAAATAGCACGATGGCTAAACTAATCACTATGCTAGGATTTAGACAAGAACATTCATCTTCATTCTATCCTCAAGCAAATGGTCAGGTCGAGGTTGTTAATAAGACTTTGAATACTATCCTCGAATGTACTATTAATGCAACCCATTCCAACTGGCATATCATGCTATATCCTGCACTTTGGGCATATCGGACTAATGTAAAAACTGCTACGGGGTTTTCACCTTTCCAACTCATCCATGGAGTGGAAGTTGTTACCCCGATTGATTGTGAAATCCCATCTTTAATAATTTCTATTCATGTATTACTTGATACGACTGAGCTTGAAGAACGTCTATTACATTTAGAACATCTTCATGAACAACATAGAGATGCGCTGACAGAAAACCAAGCTCATAAAATAGGGTCAAAATCCAATATGATAAATCGGTCAAGCCTCAAATTTTCTCTGAGGGGGAACTTGTTTTGCTTTGGGACCAAGATAAAGAACCCTCGGGGCAGGAAAGTTCAGGTCTATGTGGTTAGGACCTTATATCGTGTCGAAAGTGTTAAAGAAGGGTGCATATGAATTGATATATTTCGATGGGAATAAGCTGGCTGAGCCTAGAAATGGGCTCTACCTGAAAAAGTACTATGCTTAGGCTTAACACTTTTTCTTGTATTTTATTTGTATGTATTTTTATGTACACTAGTTCGTCGGTTTGTGTTTTTTATACCATCTGCTAGCTGTTTCAGATGTCTTCTGAGAGGTTCGTAGGTTTCCCTGATGGCGCTAGTCACCACACTTGTAATTTATCTTCAGCTACATGGGTCATTTATTCGCCCTCAGGACAGTTAGTTGCCTCAGGAGGCGCTTGCTTAGGTCCTGCTTCCAATAATGTGGTTGAATATAGGGTTGTCATTGAGCTTCTATGGGATTCTTTGTCACGTGGTATCACTCGGCTGGAAGTTCGACTGGACTCTCAACTGGTGGTTTCCCAGCTCAATTGGGCTTATCAAGTGCGGAACCATATTCTATTACGTCAGTTTATGCAAGTTAGGTTATTGGAAAGAAATTTTGAGTTCATTACATTCAATCATATTCCAAGGAATCAAAATTCATTAACTGATGCATATGCTAATTACATCTTGGATTGGCATTTAACACATCTTACATAAAAGTATACAGCAAACACATAAAAAAAAATTGTAAATAAACGAGCAAATATATATATATATGTGTGTGTGTGTGTGTGAATATCTGTCTAGATATATAGGTCGAGTGTCTAATCCTCAGATCCAGTCATAACTGTATAATATACAAAATATGGATCTAAGTCCATCAAAATGCCCCTAGTTCTAAGCTTGACCACCCTGGTCCCCCCAGTCACCATGTACTCTGGCTTCGGCAGCCTCAACAGCATCTATATATACCAGTACTGCTCTCGCTACCCACCTCAGAAGGCATATCCAGATAGGTGGTACACCAAACATGAACTCCTGCATGATGGCTAGGATGTGCTCAATCCATAAGGTAGGTACTCTTTGGGTAAGCCTAGCTAGCTTCCCCTCGAGAATCCTAATCAAGCCCTGGTCTTCTCCCAAGACAGGATGTACATACATATGTGGATGCCCTTCAGGGTGGACTGGTCCAATATCTGCATTTTGACATTTTAAAGGATTAGAACTCTTATACATATGTATATATATTTATATATAAAATTCATAAAAATTTTGAAATTTTGAAAATAAAAATTACCTAACTCTCCCCATGCTCCTCCTGGAGGGAGGAAAAGGTCAGTATCACCATAGAAATACATTCCAGCATATGGAAACTACTCCAAAGTTGGCAACTGTTGCTCCCACCAAAAGTAGAAGTCATCATCATAGACACTCTGCATCGATCCACCACCTCCCTAGCGGAGGAAAATATCTCCCCATCTACTCAGCCTAGGCTGATGAGGAAAACAAACTGGTAGTGGCACTGCAGGACTCAATCCCAACACTCTCTCAAAGAAGTAGGCTACTAGTATGCTGGAATACCCAAAATTCCTCCTCCTGTCTCTTTTGCAGTCAAAGAGCTATTTTCTCATAATCGGGATCACTCCCGAACACCAGTCATATAGGGCTCCCTGCATACAACCTACTGCTAGTCTCATCTAGTTCCGAGTTTCAAGGTGGAGTGATGATGAACCTGCAACCCTCACTATAGTGCTCACCAAACCTATAAAGGAAAGTTGCGAATGTGAAATATAGGGATGCAGCTACCCCTCTTTTGCATGCCTGGCTCGCAGTATATATCAATATAGTTCTGTACACTTGAGGGTCACCGCCTCTGTCGGTGCCTTCCAAGTTCACTAGAGCTCCCCATCGTGATAAACCAACAATGAAATAGACATCCTCAAAAGTAATCTCCAAAGACTCACCTTGAAGGTCAAACATGCCCAAATCATGATCCCAATAATTTATCAAGAACTCCAAAAGGCGGACATTAGCCCACATGGGTGAGGTACAAAAAAACTTCAATAACCCACTTTGACGTAAAATATGCACTGTGGGCACATATTGAAGAGCTTCTTGGTCCATGTCTTCGTGTTCTCGCTCCCTCCACTCAAGCACCATCTTTCAACCTAATAACCAAGCAATTGCCAACCTTTAGTTTTATATAAAATTTTGAAATTTTGACCCTACATACTCTTTTGGTGAACTCCTTTGCTTCAGTTGTTGATTATCACCTATTGATTGACAATCTGTTGAATCCACTCCATGTTCGACTTCAATAACAACTATTCACATGGCTTGGATTGTACTGGTTCTTTGGGATTGTTTATGAAGACCTTAGTTTCACATTCATGGACTAAGTTGCGCAAGATTATGTTGTTGTTACTTACACGGCTTCCAGATCTTTGAAGACTCATCATTATTGTATATTGTGGCTTCGATCCACCTTTGTAATATACGTGGTCTTGTACCCGTACTATATGATGTACTCAAATATTGTAAAGGAGCTAGTGTTCCAGTATATTGAACATAGCATCCTCAGATATGACTTTGTATATGACATTATTATGTATTTGTTTCAGGTACTACCTCTGCTCCATTTGACTTCTGAGTTCTCCAAAGATAATGATTATAATGTATTTCGTCCATCGCTTCCCTCTGACCTCACACATTAGGGTGCATCTGTTATTAACCCAAATGGCACTTCTCCCTTCGAGTGCTGGAATTCTTTATGTTGGTACACAAAAGGACATTTGAGGATTGAAGTTTGCCAAAACATTATAGATGGGCATGACATGAGATGCATTTATCCTTCAACCAGCTTGCCATTTTATTTTTCTAAGTGTAGATTGGTGTACGTGACTATATTCATTGAAACTCGTGTACATACGCGACTATATTCGTTGACAACTCATGTACTGTACGTGACTATCTCCATTACAACCCACATACAGATCTGCATGCGGGTTTCCTTTAAGAGACTTGCATGTCATACACGGGTTGCTTATATTAATAGTCGCGTACATCTCCATTCGACATTAAAAAATATAAATCACAATTAATGGATATTAGTTGGGCCTTAATCATCAACTACCCCAACCATCTCAACCTCCTCAACCTTCGAAACTACTCTATTTTCCAAAGTATAAATAGAGGCCTTGGGGAGGGCATTAAGAAAATGAATATTGGAGAGCAAAGTTATGCTGGTGGTATATCTTCAGAAGTCTTGGAGTAGCAGAACTCAAAGTTCTTTGGTTACAGAGAAGTCCTTGTCTCAGGCGTTGGGTTGTACACTTATGTCATTCACTGATTGTTAATAAAGAGAATTCTTCTTCCAACATTATGTTGAGTCTCTTTCATGTATTAGGGTTTTATGAATATATTTGATTAAGCACTATATATGTTGTTGTTGAGGCCTGGAAATTCGCAGGCAACAACAGCAAGGGATTCTCCCCAGTCAACGTTCCCAACTAGCCCAGGACTTTTTGGTATAGGGAATACGTCCAGTTTGTGGTCCGGCTACCGTAGGTCAAGTAACAAAAATAAAAGGTTTTACCGGTTGCGGCCCGGTTTGCCATGTATATTTTTGTGTTTTAGTTTTAAGTATGATATGCAAGTGCCTATCTAAAATGCAGATTGATTAAGAATGCGAGGAGTGGTCACAATGTGATGTGTAGGTTCTTACCTCTCGTCTTAGACTCTCTCACATCTAAATCACACACAAATAGAAAAAACAACACTAACTAAGCTGTCCCTAGGGAGAAAGATATTAATTCATGAGTAATGTAATACTGTTCACATGTTAAGATAAATCACAGATAGCTGTTCTTAGAATCAAAACACATGAACAAGAATAAATATATACACGACAAGATAGCTCATCAACCGTTAAAACCTCCATTACCCATAGTGGAAATCATCACAGAATAAACCATAGAACATTCAAATAAGAACATAAGTTCAGAAAGTTAGAATGATCTTACAGTTAATGAAACACAACTGAAAACGAAATAGTTCCCCTTCAACATTGTTCATTTTATGACATTTGAACATTCCACACAGCACCTTCTCCAACAGGCAAAATTTGTAATTTATTATTGTAAAACGAAGTAGTTCCTCTTACAACAAGTGATTCACAAGTTTCTCTAGGGAAAAATCCCCCCACTCCCTCTAACTTTCCTATATTTATACAAAAAACAACAAAACCTTTGGGTTGCCCTGCCCCCTGACCTTTCGGCTTCCCCGACCGTTTTAATCTCACAGTTTTGTCAGTTTTTTAGGGCTCATGATTTAGGCAATACGTTACATTTCGGATTTAGTCTTCTGAGTACTTCATAAAACGAGACTAGCTCGGTAACTGTTGAACCTTTTCCAAGCCCGGGCCTCTGTTGCTATCGATTCCGCTTTGTCTTTTATTTGTCCATTGATCTTAGAACATCTCTGCCTATCACTTTTCAAACAACTTCCTTCTGCTTTGTCCTTCAGCTATGTCTTCTTTGCAGCAGTAATCTGAAAAATCTCCTAAGTCTGTCTGCAGTCAAAACGAAAATTCATCATTAATTCGTACTGCATTTTTCAACAAATGTAAACCATAAAAATGATCATCAAAATGACGCCCTGTACTGCGCTCTTGTCACGAAAACATTAAAAGGAAATAAAATTAAACCTCCGCCACCCATAAAACAGGGTAAAAAAAACACATACAGAACAGGCGGGAAAAACCTTCACCAACGGAAAAAATCACTAAAGCATCGGTAGGATAGTTTAATTAACAGCCGCAACAGCGAGCTTCAGACGGGCAATGAGTTCCGTGAGACCATTAATTCTATTGGCGTCGGAAGGCTAAATGCCAAAGCAGTGGGCAGAAAAGCTCTTTGTCGGCAAACAGAATGACATAAACGTTGGGCAGTTAGTGCATTACGCAGCCGCAATGGCGGAAGACAGAAAGACTATGGACTCCGCGGCAAATAAAACATATCGGTGAAAACCATCACAAAACATCGGCGAGTGGAGCAGTTATATGGTAGATATTTAGTTCGCTCGAGAGCCGCAATGGCGGAAATAAATCAGACTATGGCTTCTGACTTACAGTCATAAAACCTTCTGATATGGCGCAGAAACATCATGAAAACGTTAAGTGTTGGAAAATCTTAAGGTTGTGCAGCGGCTTAAAAAGTTGGTCTCATCTTCAAAACAGCGGCGTCATAGAGATCAAAACACCAACTCAAAATTCAACCAACCTCCGACAGCGCACAGCAAGTCAAAATAATAACATCCCGGCATCGGGAAGTCAAAGCTACCCGTCAGAACATTTATCGTTCAGCTTCCGCAATGGAGGCATCGTAGGGAAATATAACTCTGATGAATTGTTTACATGACCTCTGATTAACCAAACTAAACATTGTTAAGTTCCAATAGACTTTCGGCTGGGCAGCGATGAAAAGTTTGTTTCACTTCCGAAACAACAACGAAAATGAGAAATATACTTCCGATATCAAAAAAAGAAATCACAGATCAAAGGACAACATTTTCAAATCAAACTTCAAATTCCACAACCCAAAGCAGTTTCAGACATTAGCAATTTTCGAAGAGCATGAAAACAGTTGACCTCAAAATAGAGCTCATGGATCCAAACAATTTTAGGCAAGATAAAATTAAAAGGAGGGTCCAAAATTTCAAAAAATTGGGAAAACAGTTGCAGCTGCAACAATTGGCAACTACCTGGTGAACCTAGATCTCTGGACAATTTCTTCCTTAAGTAACAGACTGTTTGACAATAAAACCAACATGTTGAATTCTTCTAGATGTCTGGATTTCCCAAATTGCAAATATATGTACATTTAATCATTGATGATAGTCCAATTTAGGAGAAAGGAAACCAAGACTTCCAAGTCAAGATAACTGTTTGAGGCCAGGAGATGAGTTTCATTTATTACCTCTGTCTTCAGGTAGCTTCCAGCTTGGACACCACAGGATTGTGACATATGGTAAACAGAAATATTCATTTGTTCCTCATTCCCATGCCATTTTGCACTTTTTGTGCTTTTGGACTTTTGTCCTTTGCATATGAGTCCTCCTGCATGCCTTTCTTTCTGAATTTTTATTCAGGCTCCTCTATCCATAGTGTCCTTTTGTGTGAGAGATGTATTTAACTTTCAGCTCACGGATGGAGAAGAAATTTGGCAATTTTGTACTTAAATGATTCAGTACTTTGTTTTGGTACCTATTTCTTTCATAGGAGTTTGTGACTCTTATTTTCCTTTTGGCTTTCAATTCTTGACATGGGATCATTTATATATAATATACTATTTACCTTGCTTCCTTTCCGTGGGTCTTTTGCTGTCACTCCCTAGGACATTTTTAAACATGAGATGGATGGAGCCTCAAAATAGTATTCTAGACCTTTTGATCCTAGTTTATTTTACAAGGATTAAGTAGGACTTCAATGTGTTCATAGCCATTCAGGAAAACTGCTAAACTAGAAGAAATTCTTTCGGATAAAACAATAGTACACAGTCTTACAATCAAGGACTTTAATTACTCCAAAATTCTTATGCTCTCCATGCAACCAAAAGTTTGCCTCTTTTTTATTGAAATCAATCAAAATCTAAACTAAAACAAAAATAAAATAAATCAAAATAAATAGCCAAATCAATTTATTTATGTACAAGATAAAAGAACAAAAACAAAACTAAGGAAAAATAAGGTTTGAGAACTAAACCATTAACTGGTAAGTTCTCTTCCCACCCTTGTAAATCTTGTAATTTATAGGTTGAGGGGCCAAGTTTTGCCGCAATCTGGAAAGGGCCTACCCATAACTGTTGAAATTTCATGTGTTTTCCTTTCTCATCATGGGGATGATCCCACTTGAGAACCAAGTCTCCCACCTCAAATTATTTTGTTCTAGCTTTGTGCTTATCAAACCACCTCTTTACTACCTCCTGTTGTTGTTTAAAACGTTCTCTGGCCTTGGATCTAGACTCTTCTGCCTTCAAAAGATTATGTATCCTCATTTGCAAGACTTCATTATCTGATCCTCTGGATTCCTGAGCTATTATGGAAGAGGGTAGGATGACGTTGGGGAGTAGAATGGCCTCTTTTCCATAAACAAGGGTATACAATGACACACCTAACGAAGTCTTGGGGGTGACCCTATCAGCCCATAGAGCATTTGGTAATGCTGAGTGCCAACTCCTCTGATTTTCTTTCACCGTCTTTTTTAAAATCCTAATCAGATTCTTGTTCGTAGATTCAGCCAAGTCATTTCCCTATGGATAGTAATTTGCAAAGTAATGCAACTTAATTCCTTTCTCATGAGCAAATGCAGTTAATCTAATCGAGGAAAAGTAAGTGGCATTATCGAAAACTAAAGAAATTGGAACTCCAAACCTGGTCATAATATGATCTTGCAAGAAGTCCATGACCGCATCTTCATTTACTTTATGCAACAGAATGGCTTTGACCCAACGAGTGAAGTAGTCGGTTACCGTCAGAATATATTTGTGTTGCAAGGAAGAATTTGGCTTTATCTCTCTAATGATGTCCATCCCCCACTGCTCAAAAGGTTTTGTTATCATTACAATCTTTAGTGGTCCTGCTGCTTTAACTTGTCTTCCACCACACCTTTGGCAGATGTCACACTTTTTGACATGGGCATGTGCATCTTTGAACAGTGTGGGCCAATAGTATCCAGCTCTGAGAATTTTATGTGCTGTTGTATCTCTAAAGAAATGTCCTCCAGCAGGTCCATCATGTAATTCTATCATTACCTTCTTCGCATCTTCTTTCTCTAAGTATCTAAGAAGAACTCCATCATAATTCTTTCTGAATAATATTCCTTCAACAATCTGATATGAGGCTAATTTAAGACGGAGTGCTCTTCTTTGCTTAGAATTCCAATGTTCTGGTAACAACCCCTCCTGAAGGTAATGCACAAGGTCTAGATACCAGGAGTCCGGAGCTGTGAAAAGAGGACATGCATCCATCAAATGTAACTCAACTTCATTTTCCCAGTTCTGTTCTTCATTGTCTTTACTTTCAATCATTAGTTTGCACAATCCCTGCCCTTTAACTATGGAGGCTGGCTTGAATTCGAGGTCATACTCCTGTAGAGATGTTAGCCAATTGCCTTTTCTTTCTCCTAACTCTTTTTGTACAAAAAGAGACCTCACAGCTAGGTGTGGAATGATTACCTTTGTTCAGTTCTTTAGTATGTATGGCCTGAATTGTTTCACTGCTTTGAACACTGCGTAAGCTTGTTTAACCACAGCTAGGTAATTCAATTCGTCCCCTTGTAGACCAGTTCTCATAAATGACATGGGGAACTCATCTCCCCCATATTCCTTCTGGGTAAGCACAGCTGCTAGTGAATCATCAGATGTGAAAGTGTACAAAATAAAATCTTTCTCAAAATCTGGACTTTTGAGGGAGGGTGCGTGAGCGACAGCTGTATTTATTCTACTAAATGCGTTCTTCTCTACATCAGTCCATTTGAATTGTACACTTTGCTTTACAATTTGCTGCAAAGGTTTAACAATTTGAGCGAAATCTGGCACAAACCTTCGCACGAAATTTATTTTCCCCATAAATGATTACATGCCCTTTTTATTATGGGGTAAGGGAATCTATTCAATGGCTTTGATCCTTTCTGGGCTTATGGATATCCCCTTCTTAGAAACCACATGACCCAACAACTTACCTTCTGTAACGGAAAACATGCACTTCTTGGGGTTTAGTGAGATACCATATTTTCGGCAGCGTTCAAAAATATGCTTTAGATGAAATGTGTGTTCCTCCCTTTTCTTTGAAAATATCGTGATGTCATCGAGGTATACTACAGCAGGGCAGCCAATTAGACCATGGAAATATATGTCTATAGCCCTCTGGAAAGTAGCTCCAGCGTTTATGAGTCCAAAGGGAATCCTTCTGTAAGCAAAAGTTCCCCACCTTGTTCTGAATGTCGTTTTAAGTCTGTCTTCTTTAGCTACTAATACTTGATTGTAGCCTGAGAATCCATCTAATAAAGAGAATAGTTCAGAACTCGAAACCATTTGCAATATCTGCTCCATGGGTGGAACATGATAATTGTCTTTATCTGAAGCGTGATTTAAGTTTCTGAAATCCACACATAGCCTGATTTCTCTGGATTTCTTCCTTACCGGTACCAGATTTGAAACCCATTTCGAGTGTCTAACCTTGAAGATAATTCTAGCATCCAATAGTTTCTTGAATTCACTCTGGATTAAAGGTTCTAATTTTGGATGCATTTTCCTTAAAGGATGCTGATACGATTTGATTCCAGATCTGATGGGGATAACATGCTAGATAATATTGGTGTCATATGTCTTCAGATCTTCATACGTCCAGGAAAAAACATCTTTGTATTGTTTGAAAAGACTGATAAATTTATTCCTTTCACTTGGGGAGAATTTTTTTCCCAAAATCACATATTTGGGCTCCAGTTTAGTCCCCAAGTTAATCAACTCGAACTGTAGAGATGAGCTATGAGTCTTCACATTCGCTGGTCTTCTAAATTTCTCGTTTAAATCAAACATTCGTTCTAAAGTCCTGACTCCTTTAGAAATGAAGTTATCGAATTTTAACTCGGCTTGATGTTCTTCATCATCAATAATTGCCCCTTTGAAGGTCTCGTCATTTTTCAAGCATTCTATAATCTGTTGATCATCATCGAACACTCGTAGATTGGTTATCATGTCTAGAACTGAAGGCCTGAAAAGCAATTCAACAGAGCACCGATTATTAGAGGGCACAAGCCTCGCAGCTGAGGTGGCCAACAAGTCAGCTGCTGCATTCTTAAGTCTTGGAATCGATACAATGTTAAATGCATTAAAACCTTTAAGTAAATCCCATACTTCATTCTGATAAGCTTTTGAATGAGGAGAAATGCAATGTATTTGATCTTGAATTTGTTTTACAATTATTTCAGAATCTCCAAACACTTTCAGATTTTTTTCCTTTAATTCAATTGCCTTTCTTAGTCCCTGAACTAATGCTTCATATTCATCTGTATTATTGGTACATTCAAAATCTAACCTACATGAAAGAAAATTTTTGTTTTTCTTAGGGTCAATCAGGACACAGCCAACTCCCGACCCTTCTAAAGTTTTAGAACCATCAAAGAAAAGCGTCCAAAAACCGCTAACTAATGTGCGAGAATTAATATCTACTTCTACAGCTATGTCTACTATTTTACAATCAATTTCATCAGCATATGAAAACCGAAGGAGATCAAGCTGAGCATCTGATGTATCGCTGGCTTCTTTCGCTTGATAGTTTCCTGGTTCTATCTCAATAAAGTAGTTTCCTAAAATAGAATCCACTGGATCATTTTTACCTTCGAACTGAGTAACATTGTGTTTCATGTGGGGCTCCATCAAAACTTTAATTTGATTTGGGATTCCTTTATATGGTAGCCACAGATGTGACCAGTCCGAGGCAAAATATCTGTTCATTTTTGCTGACCAATCTCTGCCCAAAACAAGTCCATAGGCTTCCGGTATGTCAGCCACCACGATATCAATGAATTGACATACCTTATCATTTGAAGATAAGAAAACAAGAACATCCTCCATTTCCCCAATTACTTTCACATTCATTCTATCCAACTGAACGACTCTCCAGGTAGATGGTTTAGGTTGCCCATTTATCTTTTTGCAGACCAACAGTGGCATGACGTTGACTGATGCCCCCGAGTCTACTAGGCAATTATGCACATTATGGTTGAAAATTTCAAAAGTAATGAGAATAGGTGGATTCTTGCTTTTAGGCTTACCTCCCATACTTGATTCACCAATTTCTCCTTCTTGGGGCTGATTGTCAGTGGGCAGGCTCTCCTCTGATATTTCAAGTGCTTTCAATAGCTTTTCTTTCTGCTACGACACATTGCACATTTCAAATAATGAGATGTTTGCCCTTACCTTTTTGATATCTTCCACAATGTCATAATCCATCTTATGTTCTGTGAGATTCGATTTAACATTATTTATTTTTTCTTCATTGGGCTTAGTAGACATGTTGGTCTGTCTTGGATTTTGACTGGTGATGGTAAATTCTGGAATTTTATTATTTGGGGAGTTGTTTTGAAATTTCTTAACATTCTTTTGAAGTCTTTTGATCTTAAGGAGCCTAAGACTGTTTTCCTTAATCAACCCTTGGATTCTCATCATTACGTTTGTTTCCAGGATGCCCTCGTGTCTCATATCCTTTTCCTCCTTGGCATCAAACAACGATACACAGTCCCATAAAACCATGGCCTCATTTTCCTGTTTTTTTGTTGATGTATTGCTATCTTTCCCTTCTTCATCGTTATCTTCAGTTAATTTGGAATCCAACAACTGATTCATAACCAATGTCATTGAATTTATCCATTGAGAACAATTCTTTTCTGAATGAGGTTGTTGGTGGAAAGTGAAAAAGTTATCCATTCCTACCTCCGTTAAGTTCATAGATGCAGGGCTGTGCGGAGGGGGTTGGGATTGATTGTTATCTTCCCTTTTCTTGTAATAAGGCTTATAGAACTTTTGGGCTTCCTTTTCCAAGTCTATGATTCTGTTAGAGAGCTTCTGCATCATCTTTGCCATTCCTTCAATATCTGGTGATTGCTCCTCTTTAGGCTTAGTAAATAACAAAGCTTTCCTCCCAACATTTTTTTCTCCTGACCATTCAGGATAATCCTCGATGCTTTCTTTTTCGGCCTCTACTCTCTCCGCTTCTTCATAAGTCTCTGCTAGCGTAGGTTTGGCCTTCATTTTGGAAAACATGGCCAAATTGGGTCCTAGAGCTGAGGTATAATATTCAATCAGGACTTTATCCAAGGGTTTGTCAGCTTCAGAAAAATTATTAAGATAGGCTGCGAATCTTTGGGTAAAACTATGCACCTTCTCTTTTCTTTCTTTCTTTAAGGTGCACAGTCCTTTCATGAGAGTTGCATGAGTTTTTTGGGTTGCATACTTACTTCCTAAAATCCTTTCAAAAGTATCCCAGTCTGGGATATAGTTTACAGGTAAACCGAAATACCATGATGCTACTGCTCCTTTAAGGGTGTGTGGGAAAAGTCTACAAAATACATCCTCATGCTCCCCAACCCTTAATCCTTCTACTGCCAAATAAAAACTTTGTAAATGGTCATCTACTAGCATCTTCTCATTTGGATCAAACTTGGGCAGCATCTTCTCAAAGGCTTGAGGTAAGTCATGCAACAGAGGTGTTAAGTTCAAGGGTGATCTGGCTTTCCAAGTAGGTGGTGGATTTGGTGGGTTGGGTGGCTGATTTACGTTTACGCCTGCCATGAGTCTGGGTGGAGAGTGAGGTGGTGAATGAATAGGAGTATGAACAGGTGAACAGTAAGGTGTATTTGGGCTCACTTGATTTAAAGGATGAACCACCTCCTGTAAGGCTGTTTCTACCAATTCTTCCAAACCTCCAACCAACACTGAGTCTTCCAATATAGGACGGTCTTTCTTTTTATATTCTCTTCTAGGCAAATCAGGGATAATTGGTAATCCTCCAATATTCTTCACATATTCCCTAGTGTGTCTTCTCATATCATTAACTACTTCGTTGTCCACAGAATACAAATTCTCTTTACCCTTCTCTTCAGGAATTGGATTGGGAAACAAACTGCTTTTTGAACTGTCACCAGGGGAATAATCTCGAGAAAACGGGTTTCCTCAGCCAGCCATACACTGGCGGCCCTCCTTCTAGCACCAGAAACTATTGAGGCATAGAAATTCATAGGCAACAACAACAAGGGATTCTCCCCAGTCAACGTTCCCAACTAGCCTGTGATTGTTGGGTATAGGGAATCCGTCCGGTTTGCAGTCTGGCTATCGTAGGTCAAGTAACAAAAATAAAAGGTTTTACCAGTTGCGGCCCAGTCCACCGTGTATATTTTTGTGTTTTAGTTTTAAGTATGATATGAAAGTGCCTATCTAAAATGCAGATTGATTAAGAATGAGAGGAGTGGTCACAATGTGATGCGTAGGTTCTTACCTCTCCTCTTAGACTCTCACATCTAAATCACACATAACTAGAAAAAACAACACTAACTAAGCTGTCCCTAGGGAGAAAAATATTAATTCATGAGTAATGTAATACTTTTCACATGTTAAGATCAATCATAGATAGTTGTTCTTAGAATCAAAACACATGAACATGAATAAAGATATACATGACAAGATAGCTCATCAACCGTTAAAACCTCCATTACCCATAGTGGAAATTATCACAGAATAAACCAGAGAACATTCAAATAAGAACATAGGTTCAGAAAGGTAGAACACTCTCACAGTTAATGAAACACAGCTGAAAATGAAATAGTTCCCCTTCAACATTGTTCATTTTATCACATTTGAACATTCCACACAACACCTTCTCCAACAGGCAAAATTTGTAATTTATTATTGTAAAATGAAGTAGTTCCTCTTACAACAAGTGGTTCACAAGTTTCTCCAGGGAAAAATCCCCCCATTCCCTCTAAATTTCCTATCTTTATACAAAAACAACAAAACCTTTGGGTTGCCCCGCCCCCTGACCTTCCGGATTGCCCGACTATTTTAATCTCACAGTTTTTTCAGTTTGTCAATGCTCATGATTTAGGAAATACGTTACATTTCGGATTTAGTCTTATGAGTACTTCATAAAATGGGACCAGCTTGGTAACTGCTGAACCTTTTCCAAGCCCAGGCCTCTATTGCTAACGATTCCGCTTTGTCTTTTATTTGTCCGTTGATCTCAGAACATCTCTGCCTATCACTTTTCAGCCAACTTTCTTCTTCTTTGTCCTTCAGCTATGTCTTCTTTGCAGCAGTAATCTGAAGAATCTCCTAAGTCCGTCTGCAGTCAAAACAAAAATTCATCATTAATTCGGACTGCATTTTTTCAAAAAATGTAAACCATAAAACTGATCATCAAAATGAGGCCCTGTACTGCGCTCTTGTCGCGAAAACCTTAAAAGGAAATAAAATGAAACCTCCTCCACCCATAAAACAGGGTAAAAAAAAACACATACAGAACAGGTGGGAAAAACCTTCACCAACGGGAAAAATCACTAAAGCATCGGCAGGATAGTTTAATTAACAACCGCAACGGCGGGCTTCAGACAGGAAACGAGTTCCGCGAGACCATTAAGTCTATCGGCGTCGGAAGGCTAAATGCCAAAGCAGCAGGAGAAAAAGCTCTTTGTCGGCAAACAGAACGACATAAACGTTGGGCAGTTAGTGCATTACGCAGCCGCAATGGCAGAAGATGGAAAGACTACGGACTCCATGGAAAATAAAACATATCAGTGAAAACCATCACAAAACATCGACGAGTGGAGCAGTTATATGGCAGACATTTATTTCGCTTGGGAGCCGCAATGGCGGAAAGCAATTAGAGTATGGCTTCCGACTTACAGTCATAAAACCTTTCGATATGGTGCAGAAACATCAAGAAAACATTAAGTGTTTAGAAAATATTAAGGTTGTGCAGCGGCTTAAAAAGTTGGTCTCATCTTCAAAATAGCGATGTCATAGAGATCAAAACACCGACTCAAAACTCAACCAACCTCTGAAAGTGCACAACAAGTGAAAATAATAACATCCCGACATTGGGAAACTCAAAGCTTCCCATTAGAACATTTATCGTTCAGCTTCCGCAACGGAGGCATCGTAGGGAAATATAACTCCGATGCATTGTTTACATGACCTCCGATCAACCAAACGAAACAATGTTAAGTTCCAACATACTTTTGGCTAGGCAGCGATGAAAAGTTTGTTTCACCTCCGAAATAGTGGCGAAAATGAGAAATAGACTTCCGATATCAAAAAAAGAAATCACAAATCAAAGGACAACATTTTCAAATCAAACTTCAAATTCCACAACCAAAAGCAGTTTCAGACATTAGCAATTTTTCGAAAAGCATGAAAATCGTTGACCTCAAAACAGAGTTCATGGATCCAAACAATTTTAGGCAAGATAAAATTAAAAGGAGGGTCCAAAATTTCAAAAATTTGGGAAAACAGTTGCAGCTGCAACAATTGTTTATCTAACCTGTTATATATACATGTATAAGATTGTACTTGCAGAATTTTCTCTTTGCAGGTGAAGGAGGTGCATCCCTGAAAGCTTTGGAGAGAAGTGGAGCGGAAGAAGATAAATCTTGGATCAACCTTCGGTAATCGGGTAAGTCCAATATTTCTTCCTATTTCCTTTATGTATTTAACTAAAGCTTATTGTCTGCAAGTTTTAGAAGTAAGTTGGTAACCCCAGACCCTAGGTTATAAGGGTGTTTATTCTTGAAAAACATTGTGGCCTTATGGGAGTTGTTCCATTGTGTCTGGAGCGTTGTTTCCATTGAGAAATAGTTTTCGTTTCACCGAAAACCGTTTCTGTTTGATCCAGAAACACCCATTTCAGCAAACCTGAAGGTATAATGTTACAGTGATGCATTTGTTTAATTTTTTTTAAATCTCTCATATTTTATCAATTTTATTATTAGATCTTTATTGTTTTAGTCTCAGACAGTTGCTTTCCCTGGCTGTGTATGCTCTTTGCTGTGCACCTTGTGCGATCGCGGCAAATCAGAAACAAAAAGGGAAATTTTTTTTCTTGTCTTCTCGGCTACGTATGCTTTTTGTCGTGCACCTTGTGCGGTCATGATAAATCAGAAACAACGAGGAAACTTGAAAATGAAGACTTTTCGGGTAAGATAACCAAGATCTAACCCCATTGTGTGGAAAAAAAATTGTTTTTGTTTTTCATTTTTTTTGTGATTTGCAGAAGAAAAAAAAGGCAAGCACAGAGAATGAGAGAAGAGTAACAAAAAAAAAAAGCCCCCTTCCTCTTTCCATTCTTTTACGTACCTTTTAAACTTAGCTCACTTGGTGCAAAGTTGCTTTATTCCTTAATAGGTCTTGAGTTCAAGTCTTATTAAGCTACTTTTTAGTGCATGCAATTTCTATTTTCAAGTTACTTTATTGTAAAAGTGCATATCACTTAAATAAAATAAAATAAAAAGTGAGTCACTTAAGTCTTTTAATTTATTGTCGCACTATTTAAAGTAACATTATTGTAAAAGTGAACATCACTTATTCTACAAAAGTGATTCACTTAAAAGAAACTTTATTGTAAAGTGATTGTCAAAGGTTTATCTTGGGAAGAGTGGGGTTCTTTTTTTTAGTTGGTCAAGTTAATATTTGCCACGTCACTATTATGACATCTTCAACATTTTATTTGATCAAGTATAACTTCGTCATCTAGAATCAGTTTTCAGTGCCATTTTTTTTTAAATGCATATGTTTTTGAGCTCTTTGCATCCAAATAGTTAGTTTCTGTTCTTTCAGCCATTATTTTACAGTATGGCCGCCCCTTGTGATATTATACTTACAAGTTCTAACTATTTCTCATGGAAATCTCATATGGAGGATGTTCTGCGAAGTAGGGGACTTTTCAGGATAACCTCAGGGAAAGAAACATAACCCACTGATGATGATAAGAAAATTAAATTGGAAAATAGATGTGATGAAGCTCGTGGATTGATTGGGATGTCCATCTCTACTGATTTGTGATTCCACATATCTGGAATTGATGAACCTGATCAAGCTTGGGAAAAGTTGGAATCTGTGTTTGGTAAACACAATGAAATTCGGGGTCATCAACTTGAGAATGAGTTGATTTCCTTGAATCCAAATGATTTTTCATGCATTCAATACTATTTATTTAAGTATAAAACTCTTAGACTCTTATGTGCAGAATGCAAGATTAAGAAAGAACACAAACAATGTATTTATCATATTATTTCCAAACTTGGACCTACATATTCCATTTTTGTATCTACATTCTACTCCATGAAATAATCCTTGACTAGAGCTAACTATAAATAGCCTAGTCTTGAATCATTTTGTGATTCCTTAATTAGAAAGCAAGATAAGCTCATTCATCTTGGAATAATTAACAATGCAGATACATCTGGGAAAGCCTTATTGTCCCAACAGAAAGAAAGGTCCAAGCCTCCCAAGAAACAGAATTTTCGCAATAATAAGCCAAACAACAAGGTTCCCAAACCCTCTCAGTCAGCTCCTTCTTTAAAAAATGACCAAGGATCCAAGCCAAAAGGAAAGAAGATTGAGCATCATTACAATTTTTGTGGAAAAGATAATCATGATGAATCTAAGTGTTTCAAGAAGATGGCAGCCTTGGAAGTAGTAATGAAGAAGCACCACATCATCCTAGATTCGTCTTCAGAATCTACCTCTCATGGACATGCACTTTGTGCTTCTGGTTACTCTTATACTGCATCTTCTTCTTCTACTTCAATTGAATGGCTCATTGATTCTGGAGCATCTTATCATATGGCTAAGGATCAATCCATCTTTTCTACTATGCATGAATGTAACACCAAACAAATATTTGTTGATGATGATAGATCTCTAAGTGTTGTAGGATCTAGAATAGTTCCAATAGAAAATGGTCATTTCAGTGATGTGCTATGTGTTCCAAAAATTTCCTCCAATTTGTTATTAGTCTATCAAATTACTCATTCAGGTGAAGATAAAACTGTGACATTTACACCTCACCAAGTTGTAATCAAGGATTTTAAAAATCCTCAAAATGTCCTTGCTACTGGAACTATTGATGATATTACCAGGTTGTACAAATTTAACAACTTTGGGTCATCACCTTTTCCTTCAGTTTTTGTTGCTCATAGTGATAACTTGAGCAAACTTTGGCATGAGCGATTTGGTCACTTAAATTATCGCTCATTGCAACAACTATGTAAAGACAATATGGTGACTGGTCTTCTAATGGTATCTTACAAGGATGGTGTTTGTTCCAGTTGTGTACTCAGAAAACATCATTGGGACAGTTTTGACAAACGTGCCTCTTGGCACGCCTCGGTTCCCTTGGAGCTTGTGCATAGTGACTTGTGTGGCCCTCTTCCATCTGCATCATTTTCTGGTTTCAAATATTTCTTAACTTTCATTGATGACTACTCCAGATGCACTTGGTTTTACTTCCTAAAACTTAAGAGCGAAGTATTTAACATGTTCTTGGCCTACAAGGCCCTTGTTGAAAAACAATCTGGTCATCAAATTATTAAGTTAAGATATGACAATGGAGGAGAATATGTTAACAACAAGTTCACTACTTTCTGCACTAAACAAGGAATCCAACAACAACACATTGTTCCATATACACCACAACAAAATGGTGTATTTGAACGAAAGAACCACACGTTAAAAGAAATGGCTAATTGTATGATCCAATCTAAGGGACTAAGTCTTCAATATTGGGCTGAGGCCATAAATTGTGCAAATTACATAGTTAATCACACACCCACTAAATTTTTACAAGGTATAACATCGGAAGAAGCATGGAGTAAAATTAAACCAGATGTAAGTCACTTCCGTGTGTTTGGTTGTGAAGCATGGGCTCACATTCTGGATGAAAAAAGGAAAGCATTACATCCTAAAAGTGAAAAGTGCATATTTGTTGGATATTTTGAAGATGTAAAAGGTTATATACTTCTTCAGCCCCATTCACATGATATAATCATTAGAAGAGATGTTAAATTTGATGAAAATCTCTTGTCTTGCGAGACTAATTTGGCGAGTGTGCCATCTTTGGCCTGCGAGCTTGATTTGGCATTTTTGCCTTCTTATTCTTCTTCTTCCAACTTCCTTGATAGGTTTCCAACTCCAGTTTCTGATGATGACAGTGAGGATGAAAATCCACCTCCGCCTACTCATGTTCCTCCAATTACACCAGCACCAATGCTTCCTCGATGGGTCCGTTCAACATGTGAAGCAGCTGGTGATATTGTCGGTGATCCTAGAGATCAACGTTGAACACATTCTTAGCTTCGGTAGGCCTCTTCTCTTTTGGCTCAAGTTTCTGAGAATCATGATCCATAAACTTTTGCAGAAGCTTCAGGAAATCCAGATTGGGATGCAGCTATGGATGAAGAATATCGTTCCTTAATGGCGAACAATACTTGGAATCTTGTTCCTCTTCCAAAAGGAAGAAAAATTGTCATATGTAAATGGGTCTACAGAACTAAGTATGCATCAGATGGAATTGTTGAAAGACTTAAGGCAAGGTTAGTTTCCAAAGGTTTTTCCCAAGTTGAAGGGATTGACTACAATGAAACCTTTGCTCCTGTCACAAAAATAAATTCCATCCGCCTTGTTCTTTCCCTTGCAGCCTTACCTAACTGGTAAGTCCATCAAATGGATGTCAAGTCTGCCTTTTTACAAGGTGATTTACAGGAGGAAATTTACATGGAAAAACCTCCTGGATATGTTCAGGATAACTCTAGCCTTGTCTGTCTCCTTAATAAATCCTTATATAGCCTTAAGCAAGCTCCTAGAGCTTGGTATGCCAAAATGGATAGCTTTCTCCTTGACACTGGTTTTTCTATATGCCATTCTGACCCCAATGTCTATACCAAGAAAGTAGGAAACCATCTCATTGTACTTGTTCTTTATGTTGATGATCTTATCCTTACCGGTAGTGACCCTAAACTTATAACCCATATGAAATCCAGTCTTAAGCAAAATTTTGAAATGTCAGACTTAGGACATTTGCATTATTTTCTTGGTCTCCAAGTCTTTCAAACCAAAGAAGGAATCTTTCTTTCCCAGTCTAAGTATGCGTGTGACCTTCTTCGTCGCTTCCACATGGAAGATTGTAAACCAACCCCTTCTCCCTTCCAGTCTGGAGTCAAACTTTTTGCCACTTGTACTTCCCTTGAAGTAGATGCCACCTTGTATCGTCAGCTTGTTGGTAGTCTTTTATACTTAACTCATTCCCATCCTGAATTTTCCTTTGCCATTGGTCATGTTTCCCGTTATATGCAAAACTCCTCATGAAATTCACTGTAAAGCATAAAAAATAATACTTCGATATATTCGAGGTACAATTCAGTTTGGGATTCATTATAGTACGAGGGGAAACCTTTGTTGGTTGGTTCACTGATTCAGATTGGGCTGGCGATCCTGATGATCAAAAGTCTATTGCAGGTTATGTTTTCAGTATGGGATCTGGACCTGTCATTTGGGCTTGTAAGAAACAACAAGATCTTGCTCTTTCTTTAGCATAAGCAGAATATTGAGCTGCAGTTAATGCCAGTTAGGAAGATTTATGGCTTCGGCAGATCCTTTCAGAGTTTGGATTCGAGCAGCAGCAACCTACTCCACTTTGGTGCAACAATCAAAGTGACATAAAGCTTGCCAAAGATCCATTTATACATCAACGCAGCAAACACATTGAGCTACACATGCACTTCATCAGAAATCTTGTTCATGATCGTGTTCTTGAAATGCTCTATTGCCCTATATATGATCAAGTTGCAGACATCTTCACCAAGTATCTTACAGAAGCGAAGTTTTCGAAACTTCTATCTATGTTAGGAGTTCAGGAATGTGTCCTTAAGGGGGGGTAGGCTCTAATGCCTCCTTCCTTTTCCTAATAGTGTCACTTTTGTAAATCCTTCAATTCTATCCCAAGTTGTTCTTAAGGGGGGATGTTAGGATATTTAGACACTTAGGAGTTAGTTAAGATCAACTTGTGTAATATATTCATTAGGTAAAGTGTGTTTCTTTAGCATGGATTAGTATGCATTTGTAAATATTCTAATACGATGGCCATGATATGCTCTAGACATAAAGTGATTCGACGGTTCAACTTCTCTTAGATCATACCTACCATTGATCTGTGGTTTAACACCCGATTGGTTGATGGTTTCTATTTAAAGAGCATGGAGGGTCATTGGCTAGTTGATTGATTATGAGAAGCTCATGTAACTTTCTTTCTTTTGCATAATAAATTTCTCCAAGTAGCTATTTGGCTGGGGTCATGGACTGTTTCCCTCTCGAGGGTTTTAACCACGTGACAAACATCAGTGTATTGATATGTTATTCATTTGTGTGAAGTGGTTTCTCTAGGTGTTCAGTCTTTTGGGAGTACCCTGTGTACCCGAACAGAAGGTACCTATCCGTATGAGTTATTTTTCGATATACCTGGTTAGAAATAGATCTGGCATGCTTCCTAGTGATAAGTACATCTAAGAAGGGAATGGATTTTGCATCTTCTTTCTCTAGGGTGAATTTAATTCTTTCACATTGATTATTAAGGTGATTTAAGAACTCATCCATTTTTTCCTCCCCGTGTGGCCAATTGCTTAATACATCATCTACAAATCTGAGCCACCATCTTGGTTTATGTGAGAATGAATTGATTGCTTTTTCTTCAAACTCTTCCATAAAAAGGTTTGCCACGATTGGTGAGAGTGGTGATCCCATTGCAACCCCCTCAATTTGTTCATATATATCTCCATGAAAGCTTAAATAAGTTGACCTAAGGCACATCTCAACCAAGTGAGCAGTTTCAGGATTAGACACTTTCTTAATGTATGGGGATATTCTTTCCTCTAGTGTTGTTTAGTGTGCAAAGAAAGAGTCCAATCCATGTAATGGTTTATAAGAATTTCTTTCTAGAATAATACTTGGTTCTTTAGAATCCAAATATAAACAATTGCATAATGGGTAAAGGATTATTATCTTTCCTATCCTCCATGCTCTCTTATTGCCATCTATTTCTCATCGGGTCTACAATTTTCTATTCTCGGTGCTAATTTGGTTAATTGTCAGCAATATAGAATAGAACCTAAGTTACATAGTGCATGAACATGAGAATCATAGTATCCATGGAGTGGGTGGCCCTCTACAAAAGCAATTGAGAGAATTGTGACTAACAATATTATCTCTGACATGAGGAATGGAGTAAACTTACACTTTCCATAATGACCGTACTCATCACACTCACCTATATTGAAGGTTTGTATTACATTGCCTTCTGTGTTTCTCATTAGCTTTAAATTGTTCAACATATATGTTATGAACTTGCAATCCATTTTGAATAGTTGAAATCCACCAACAAAAGATGTTAAGATCACACATTATGACAACTCTGACTAAACCATCCTTAGATCACTCAAACAAAACCACATAGCAAGCTCCTCATAACATTTGTTTCAATGTTTTTTTTCACTTCATCACACCTACTTCCTACTAACCATTTTTTTTTGTTTCGGTGAGGCAATTGCTATTAATATTATCCTTCGCTTCAATTACACAATAAGGGCTTGAATTAAGGTTGGAATGGTGATTTTAGTGACTTGAATGGTTTAATTAATTTCACTAATTGATCTTTATTTTTTTATTTAGCATTGGTCATTAGTCTCACACCAAAGACTTTTTATCATTTCTTCCTTGGAAACCTTAATATTAGTAGATGTTGTAATGTGTGGTTATTGTTTATTTTTTTAATTACTTATAATTAATATAAATGGATAAGTTATTTTTTTAATTAATTTTATCGATAAGATACCAAAATCTTAAAAAGAAAAATTAAAAACATTTATGTTGACTCATAAATTAACCAAAAAAATAAAAAAAAAATCAAGTTGATTTATAAGTTATTAAAAATAAAAAGTAATTTAAAAAATTATATAGATTTATAATATAAAAAAAATTATATAGGTTTATAATATAAAAAAAATTAGAACTAGCATATAATGGTGTAAATATTTTCCTGAGATGAAAAAAAATCCTCAAGAAATTGAATTATTCTAGATATAGATTTGTGTTGGTTATCTAAGTAAACAATTGTAATTGTGATTAGTAACTTATTTGTTTTTTCAAATTCATTTAAGTTTTTATTTAGTTTCAATTATATTAAAACTTGCAACTTAAACATTTTATACAAGTTTTTTTTTTTTACCTTGAATTTCTTTTCTCGTTAAAATAACAATTTCGTCCATATAAAATTGCAAATTTGAAAGATTGCTGGGAAAAGTGATAAAGATCAAAATCATAAAATATTTAACCTTTTTGTATTAAATCAAGGTAAATCCATCTAAACTTTGGTTTTATAAAGGCTAAATGGGATCAAATGCAAACTCCTTTTGGAATCCTAAACTTGAAGAAAGGTTTGTAACTCAAAGGATCTAATCTTTATCGACCTTTTATAAAAAATGATCACATTTTAATTTTCAGATGTTTATATTTTATGTGAGACTATACCACCTTAACTTTAAGAATTATATTATATTAAATCATTGATTTTATAATAAATCTTTAAAGTAAACTTTCTCTCTCTATATATAATTTTTTTTTCCAACTCTCAAATTTGATATAATAATTAATAAACAAAAAATCTCATAATATAATAATTAAAAAACAAAAAATCTCATAATATAAGCTCCCATCTTTATTATTATTATTACATAGATTTCATAGACAATAAGCAATACGAAACATAAAATAAACAATATTAATACAGCACTTTAATAATTTCCTTCGTATTAACATATACTATAACTAGCTTGGCCGTTTGTCCATGGAATGAAAGTGGATTTACCAGAGCGTAATATTTAATTATCATTAAATAATTTGAATTTTTTATTTATTAAACTTATTTGGATTTATCACCCTCTTTACCCCTTTCGTGGTTTTTTATTTATTACACTTATGTGGATTTATCGCTGATAAACTCACTATATTTACCCCTTTCGTGCTATCAGTAGACTTCCTTGTTTTGTTTTATTACTATCATACATGTCAAAACTCACAACATAATATATATATATATATATATATAATCTTCTTCCAAATATATTGTCTCTACCTTTTTCCATGTTTTATTAGCAACATACATAACCCCAAGCTCCACATACTCAATGGTTTATTTATTTATGTAATTATAATTTATATGAGAAATAATCTAGGTTTAAGAATTTCATAATAGTTTTCTAATTTTTTAAGCATTTTTATACCCAAAAATGTAATCCATTTCTATCAATATGTAACTACAATGGTTTATAAGGACCCAACATAAAAGGAATTTAACCTTAGTTAGAAAAAAACAATTCTCAACTAATTAAGCAAGTTTTTTTGTTTTCTATATCATTAATAATTAATATAAATTAACAATATTCTCTAGACTAAGTAACTATATGTGTATTATTTTGTTAATGTAATTAAAAACATGTACCTAACTTTAATTGTATTAAACAATTCATATATATGAGTGGGCCTAATGGTTAAGAGCATGTGTTTCCTCTTAGGAGGTCACGCTTTCTTTTGTTTTCACATCTAATGTGGTAAAATAGGCACTCAATGGTTCTCATTCAATGTACAAGGGCTTTCCCTTAAAAAATCAAGCCTTGAAACTCACACAAATTGGCAAGTTTTCATATTGAATTAATTAAGTTACAAGTATAGAAGCATTAATAGAAATGAAGGTAAAGAATGAATAGGAATTGCATAAAGCAACTTCTAGAAGATAATAGTGCTTGTATTACTATTCAAATGTGAACTTTGTCACTCATCTATTAACAACACTCTTAACCAGTGTTTACAACAACGATTACAAGATCACTACATCTCAAGCATGAATTCACTACTCTTGTACAAATACAATTTCCTTCACCATACATAACCTTCTACCTTACATCATATTTATAGATACAACACATAAACTAGCTCATGACACCCAAGATAGTTACAACTAATTTCTCATTAATGGTGATCCATAAATTCTTAACTAGATGTAGTTATTTTGTTACAGTTGACTTGACTGAGTCAACAATAGTTGATCATCCATTGAGATTATTTTTGTCCAAGTGTTCGTCAAATCCATGTATGCTCTGTGCTCGTCGACTTCCCCTTCGACCAGATATGATCGTCAACTAATCGGCTCGTCGACCAGACATTTATCATCTATCAACTTTACTTTCCAACCGACTTGTTAATCAATTGACCATCGAATTTGACTGTCAATTTCCATGCAAAGAATATAACACACCCAACATTCTCCCACTTGTTTTTTTCTTTGTATTAACTTTGAGATACATAACTTTAGTTCATTTAAGTAGGGCTAACAATCTCATTGATTCCCTACACCAAGTACACTTCTCAGTGCTCACAGACTTGATCAATGAGCCTACAATATTCTTTGTCATGTCTACATTTTCTAGCAATGCATTTTGGTTCTCCACCATGTCTCTCACAAAGTGATACTACACATCAATATGCTTTGTCTTTGAATGATATGCTGGGTTCCTATTTTGGATGTATATCGTTGATGTGCATGTTTATTCCCATAGAAATATCGTCAAATCTTGGTCATGTATCATGTCCTTAGCAACCCTATGATGGATCGATTCTTCCATTCTACAACCACATTCTACCATGGATTGTATGGAACGATGAACTCCCTCTTGATTCCTTCATTCATGTAGAAATCCTTGAAATAATTGGAGGTATACTTGCCCCCATTGTTCAATCTCAAAACCTTGATCTTCTTCCCTATCTAGTTCTCCACAAGAAATTTGAACTCCTAAAATATGTTAAAGACCTCATCCTTGGTATTTAGCAAGTAGATCCAAGTTTGAAAGAAAAGTCATCAATGGAGGAAACATAGTAATACATGCTTCTTGTGATTAGTACTACTAACACCAGTCTACACACATCGAAATGAACCAAATATAGGATCCCCTTAGACATGTGGCCACTTCTTGGGAAAGCATCCTTGGCATGCTTTGTAAGAGCCCACCCTCTGCATACACCTTGCTAATCGATGATGAACTTGAGAAGACCTATGATGATGTCCCTCATAATAGGAAACAGTTGGTGATGGAGGTGCTCCATCCTCTTGGGCCATAACTCACACAAGTTATTTGTGTTATACATTAGGGATCGAGTAGGTTCACATAGTAACCTATATAAATTTCCTTCCCGAACCGAAATTGCATGAGCTTATCCCAGGCTAGATTCCTACGTCCTTATGAGTACTTGATAGTTCTTGAACTCTACTACATATCCCTTATCTTCCATGACCAAAACTAAAAGAAAATTATTCCTAAGACCTAGAAAAAATAACACACCATAAAAGTCCAAAGAGTTACTTGACTAGAGTCGGAAATGAATGGTACCAACTAGTGCTACTAGATAGTTCACATCATCACCAAGTTTAACTTAAATCCAGAGATGTGATCCTTTAGACTTGGAAATAGTTTCCAGGTTGATGTCATATTTCTTGATGTTGCACTATCCACATACCATGTGTTATTCTGAAATGTGATGGAAGAAAGACAAGATACCATTAATAAATCCCTATTAAATTCGGAGGCAAACTCGTTCATCTAAATTTCAATGAAGATTGCTACCTATTTATGTTGATGCTCCCATTTACACTTCTTCTCTAAACACTATGATGCATAATGGTCATTTTTATGACATATGAAGCACTTGATTTTAATCAAGTCCTTCTTCCTTAAATGTGAGATTAACTCCTCACTCTTTACCTTATCCTTGTTGGGTCCTTTACCTTTTCCCTCCTTTGTTTGACTAATTAGTGCATGCGCAATGTCACCTCCATACTTTCTTTCCTTAGACTCCATTTGAGATTCCTTTTGGATACAATCATTCCTATGAGGGATGGTTTTCCTGAGCACAAACATGTAATCTCCCTTTTTTTAGATTTTTACCAAAATGCCCAATTTTCCAGTTTTTTCACAATTTTGGCTCTTGACTAGTTTTAGTGTATTGGACTCCAAATCAGCCCAATTGCTCCAAAAAATTCAGAGAAGGTGTATGAATGATATAATAACTTAATTTTTATGTTCAGGGATGTATTATGGCCCTCCAATCACTTATGCAAGTCTGTACTAAATTCTGAACAAGATAGATGATTTTACTGGCAATTTTGGGCTCAAATCCTCCCCGGGGTAAGTGGTAGAAATGGCTTCCCAAATGTGAAGAAAACCACTCGAATTATTAAATTGAAGCAGGGGATCTGTAGAATACATTATCAAATATGCATATGCATAACCAATTGACATCCCATGGCTGTTATCACTTCTTTCAATCAGATATAAAAAACTAGTTTTGGACCCTTGGGGAAATGAGGTGTAGTTTGCTCCGATTGCTATGAAACTCGACCCAATGGCCACAAATTCTCACTTACTGAACATGAAACCCATAATATACTTTAATGACATTCCATTCATTCATAAATCATCAATATTTTATACATCCATTCGAATCCATCAAGATTACAAGAGTTTACAACAAGGTAGTGGGGAAATGACATCGTTTCTTCATTATTGAGCAATAATACATGAGATTTCTTGGCCTTTCGACCTGAGATATTTATGAACTTAAATAGAATATAATTTACATCAGAATACAAAATACTGGAGCATAAGAAGCTCCCTCAAAGATATGAATAACTCACCAAGTGCGCCTCACTCCATAGAGCTGAAATATGGTGAGAAAACTTGAGATGAAAGGAAGAACAAGCTGGACTTGATATGTCCAAGAGATGATGTCTATTGAAAATTTAACTCATGAATCCATTGAATCTCCTTGATTGGCCTCTCCAAACACCAACTAGGATGGGAATCTTTCACCCTCAAAATTGGCTAAGGCATGAACTAGTTATCCACTAGCTCTCTCTCTTCACAATAGCAATTTTCACAAATGATCAAAAGGGCCTTCTCATGGCTAATTCATAAATTTTATAAACATTATTGGTCTTATAAGGTTCCAAATCCATCCATCAACTAAATCCAAGTCGAAATGGTGTGGCTTCTCATGCTATGCCATGTGGCCTCTCTCGCCACCTTCCCTCTTCTCCAAAATTCGAGTAGGAGCCACTTGGCCTTCTCCAACTCCCATGAGCGCCCTATAAGATGCTATATTCAGGCCTCACATGTCAAATATGTCATATTTCAGCCTTCAGATCTGATTTGTGTCATAACTGTCATAGAATCTCCATCATTGGTGTCATAGATGTCATAAATGTAAGGGGAATCTAGCCAAGTGTCCATGAAACTCCCATTTGTCTCTTCCTCTCCCCATGTAAGTTACAATTCATCCCAAATTAGACCTATGAAGTATATGGACAAGTATATTAACCTTATAATCCATCCAAAAACATTAGGCTTCCCATAGATTCGAGATTGCAAGAGGATGATGCCATTTAACATAGGAATTCTAGCTTGAGTGGGCCCTATAGTCTCCATGTGTCTCCATTCTCCATAGCCATTTCATTTTTCACTTGAATTAATTTAATTAACTCCATTAAATAAATATTTATTCCTTCTAATGTCTAAACACCATTTATTAGCTCCCTTATTAACTTCCCAATGTTTCCACCCAACCTACGAAACTAGTAGGATTGATGGAATTTTCCTGCTATGCAATTATTTGAATGGGGACATTACAATCCTCCCAACCCAATATTGCATTTCCTCAATAAATTTCAGATTTGGATGCTGTAAAATATTCTCCTCTTCCCATGTGGCATCTTCACTTGGTAGATCCTTCCATTGCACCAAGTATTCTTTGATTGTTTTGCTCCTCAATCTTCTCTCCCTTGTCTTCAAAACCTTTTCTGGAATAAGTGTGAGATTTCCTTCATCATCCAAAGGAGGGAGTGTATATGAAAGGAAAATTTTATGACCAATAGGTTTCTTGAGACAAGAAACATGAAATGCATTATGAATTTTACTCCCTTCCGAAAGTTCCAACTCATATGCCACTTCTCCAATCTTCCGGATTACCTTGTAGGGCCCATAATATCTTGTTTTTAGCTTTTCTGCTCCATTCCTTTTGAGATATGTTTGTTTGTATGGATGCAACCTCAAATACACTAAATAATCAACCTGAAAGGTCCTTTCCTCTCTATGTTTATCTGCATATTGTATTTGCTGATTTTGGGCAACCTGCAAATTGTCTTTTAAAAGATTTAAAATTTCTTGTCTTTCTTCCACCCAATCTTTAGCTTTTCGAGATCTACTATCACCAAATATCATATCAGCAAATGTAAGTGCATAATAACCATATAATGCTCTGAAAGGAGACATCCCTATTGACATGTGAAAGGTGCTGTTGTAGCAAAACTCACCCAAGTGTAGCCATTTTGTCCAAGCTTTTTGTTGTTCTCCCACATAGTTTCAGAGGTACCCTTCCAACAATTTATTCAACCTCTCTATTTGTCCATCAGTTTGGGGATGGTAGCTTGTACTTGGAGTCAACTGAGTGCCCACCAATCTGAAAATTTCTTGTCAAAAAGCACTCATGAATCTACCATCTCTATCACTCACAATGCTCTTGGGGAGCCCATGCAATCTAAAGATTTCTTTGAAAAAAAGGTCAGCCACTTGTGCAGCACTAAAACAGGATGTTACAGCAAAGAAATGAGCAAACTTATTCAATCTATCCACTACCACATATATTCAATCCTTCTTAGTCAAATGAGTGAGTGGAGTATTCAACTTGGAGAACCCTTTCACAAACTTCTTGTAGTATGTGCGTATTCCAATGAAGCCTCTTAATTCTATGATGTTTTTTGGTGATGGCCATTCTAAGATAGCCTTGATATATCCCATGTGAACTTTCACTCCATATTTCCCAATA
>LPNX010484721.1:0-38205 GCA_001517045.1 Pseudotsuga menziesii | reverse complement strand
TTAACCAATGGTGCTAATGACTATAAATAGACTGGATGGACTCCCGATTTAGACATATGACCAAATTTGGACAAGGGAGGATTAATAATCCTAACATAATGTGCCCAAGATATAATATTTCTTTCATCCCAAATTCACATTTAGACATCTTAGCATACAAAGACTGTTCTTGCAAAGTTTTCAACACAATCTCTAGGTGCTACAAGTGCTCTTCCCAAGTTTTATTGTAAATGAGAATATCATCAAAGAAGACTAAAACAAACCTTCTAAGCTGCTTGCAAAATATTCTATTCATACATGCTTGAAATGTAGCCGAAGCATTAGTCAACGCAAATGGCATAACAAGAAACTCAAAGTGACCATAATGACATCGAAAAGCAACCTTTTGCACATCTTCCTCCTTCATCCGAATTTGGTGATAACCAGATCTAAGGTCCATTTTGGAAAAAGTAATTATCTCCAAATATCTCATCCATGAGCTCATAAATCCTAGGAATAGGATATCTATTCTTGATGGTCTTCTTGTTCAAAGCTCTAAAGTCTATACACATCCTCAAAGTTCCATCTTTTTTCTTTACCAACATTACTGAAGAAGCATAAGGGCTGGAGCTAATGAATCCCAAATCTAAGAGTTCTTGAATGGAATTTTCAATCTCATATCTAAACTTCTTGGGATTTATATAAGTTGGTATATAAATGGGTGAAGTACCCTTCTCCAAAACAATGTTATGCTCAACCCTCGTATCAGGTGGTCTACCATGTGGAAGATCTCTGAAAACTTTTTCATATTTGTGCAAAAGTGTCTCTATCTCCTTTGGGTGTTTAACAAATCTGATTTTTGGCTTGGGAGAGGTGATATAACATTCAGCATCCCATTCTATATCACCATGCCTCAATATAGATCTCATATTATTGCAATTTACTACCTGTTTTGGGTAAGTGTGCTTCCCTCTCACAACCCTTAGTACACCTGTTGAATCTTGAAATTTCATTTCAGGAATTTGATAATTTACTGAATGATCTCCTATAGAATACAAACATTGCACTCCAAATACTACATTAGTATCAGCAACATCAACCACATAAAAACTATCAACAAAAGTATAGTTACCTATGGTCACTTGCAGCTTTGGAACCCATGTGTTGCATTGCATTGTGTTGTGACCTGGAATGACAACTGTGAAGCCATCGAATGGTTCACTTGGTATCTTTATTTTCTCCACCATCTCTACAACAATGAAATTATATGTAGCTCCTCCATCTACCAAAACTTAATCTCTTTGTCCCAATACCACACCCTTGCATCGAATAGTGTGATAGCGAGGCACTGCCGAAAGTACTGCCATTCTTGCTTTGTCTGGTGAAGGATGATTTTCTTCCTTTTTTTATTCTTTAGTTTCTATCTCGTATGCCTCCTCTTGATCTGAAATGTGCCCTTCTTCATCCATACCCCCTTCATACTCATCATTATCAGAAAATACTTCTATGTATTAAGATTTTCCTTTAGCACATTTATGCCCCGGTGTCCATGGTTGGAAGCATGTGAAGCACAATTTTTTCCTTCGAAGTTCATCCCTGTTTTGTCCTTCTTTCTTATTCTTTTCAGATATATATTTTTGCCAAAACTTCTTATCAGGTGCATCCTTTTTCCAAGGCTTTCTTTCAAATCTGAAGTTAGGCTTGGGAGGAATTATTGTTCTAAGAAGCACATTTTGAAGATCTCTAGTCAAGCTCATTGCATCATTTAAGTTAGTAGGCTTGTGGGATTTGACCAAACCTTTTAATGGCTCTACCAAAAATTCAATTAACAACAATACTAACCTTCCCATAGATACATTAGCCACCTTAACTGATAATCTTCCAACATATACTCAATAGGAGTCCCTACCTGCTTCAATTGTGCTAGTTCTTTGAAAGACAATTATGGATCTTTTTGCTCAAACCTTTCTAATAACCTATCAACAAATTCCCCGTATGTTTTAACCTGATCATGACCCAAGGTTTTCAGTCCATGGAACCACCATTCATTGGCATGTCCATCCAAGTGAAAAATAGCCATTTTTAAGGAATCTTCTTCCACCATTGGATTCAGCTGAAAATAGACATCCAATTTCAGCACCCAAGTGTTAGCAAAAATTTGAGATGAACCATCAAAAGTAGGAAGTGGCACTTTACCTATGGCACAATTCAATTCTTTGTTTTGGTGTAGAGACTTATTGTCCTCCTTATTTTTGAGTTTGTTTTCCATGGGTGAAGTATTTCTCAAATGTTATACTTATCCTACACTCTTCATCCAATTTAGCACATTCTTTTGTTATTGTATCAATTTCAAATTGAATGTTAGTCTCTTCTTTGGGAATAAGAAATTTAGGTGCAGTAGGCCTTGGTGTGCTCTGAAATTGATGGGGTCTATTATGAGGTCCTGTTCATGAGAAAATGTGCTCACCCATTGTCTTGTTTTCTGTTGATTGTGAATTACCACTATCTCCTATTATCGCTTTGCTTCCCATTTGACTGGCCGTTAATTCGAATCCTTTTGCTATCTATTGGGTCATGTCTACCATATGTTGGGTCATGTCCTTGGATATTTCTTCAAACAGGGGTTTTATAAGTTTGAGATACTCCATTTTCTCCTTAGTGTAGTCTTCTCCCTCGTGAGCCATAGCTTTAGTCGAAGGTACATTTTTTTCTTCTAGTTCTTCTTCTACAAGCCGAGCACCTTCCAATTCAGATTCTAAGGGTGGTGGTTTATTGTTTTGAATCCTTTTTAACACCATAAGCTTCCAATACCATGCTATGATACCACTTGAAATGTCCTTTTTTTAAATTTTTACCAAAATGCCCAATTTTCCAATTTTTTTATAATTTTGGCTCTTGACTAGTTTTAGTGTCTTGGTCTCCAAATCAGCCCAATTGCTCCAAAATATTCATAGAGGGTGTATGAATGATATAATAACTTGATTATTAAGTTCAGGGATATATTATGGACCTCCAATCACTTCTACAAGTCTGTACTAAATTCTTAACAAGATAGATGATTTTACTGGCAATTTTGGGCTCAAATCCCCCCGTGGGGTAAGTGGTAGAAATGGCTTCCCAAATGTGCAGAAACCCACTTGAATTATTAAATTGAAGCAATATATGTGTATAAAACATTATCAGAGACTCATATGCATAACCAATCGACTTCCCATGGTTGTTATCACTTCTTTCAATCAGATATAAAAAACTAGTTTTGGACCCTTGGGGAAATGAGGTGTAGTTTGCTCCAATTGCTATGAAATTCGACCCAATGGCTACAAATTCTCAGTTACTGAACATGAAACCCATAATATACTTTAATTACATTCCATTCATTCATAAATCATCAATATTTTATACATCCATTCGAATCCATCAAGATTACAAGAGTTTACAACAAGGTAGTGGGGAAATGGCACTGTTTCTTCATCATTGAGCAATAATACATGAGATTTATTGGAAATTTGAACTGAGATATTTCTAAAATTAAAGAGCATAGAATTTACATCAGAATACAAAATACAAGAGAAGCTCCCTCAAATAGATGAATAGCTCACCAAGTGCGCCTCACTCCATAGAGCTGAAATATGGTGAGAAAACTTGAGATGAAAGGAAGAACAAGCTGAACTTGATATGTCCATGAGATGCTGTAGCTTGCACCTGTAACTTATGACTCCATTGAATCTCCTTGAAAGACCTTATTGTTCTCTCCAAACACCAACTAGGATGGGAATCTTTCACCCTCGAAATTGGCTGAGGCATGAACTAGTCATCCACTAGCTCTCTCTCTTCACAATAACAATTTTCACAAATGATCAAAAGGGCCTTCTCATGGCTGATCCCTGCATTTTATAAACATTATTGGTCTTCTAAGGTTCCAAATCCATCCATAAACCAAATCCAAGTCGAATTGGTGTGGCTTCTCATGCTACGTCGTGCGACCTCTCTCTTCACCTTCCCTCTTCTCCCAAATTCAAGTAGGAGCCTCTTGCAACGATAATTTTAGGGGAGAATTTTAGCCCAGTGAGCTATTTTTCCATGTTTTTCTCCCAAAAAAGATTTGCCATTTTGCATTTTTTGAAGCCCTATTTGGCCCAATTTTGATGGGGTAAAATTTTTTCACCCTAAAAATCGCCAAATTATTATATAAACAATATAAAATCCTTGGAAATTAAAATATTTTTTGAAAAATATCGCCAATCATTTTAGAGTTGGTGTTTTAAGAATTGGTAATACTTGCCAGAATTTATACACTTTCAAATAAGTATGGCTCCTTAAAATCATCCCTGGCCTCTTGGCCTTCTCCAACTCCCATGAGCGCCCTCTAAGATGCTCTATTTAGGCCTAACATGTCAGATATGTCAGATGTTAGCCTTCAGATCTAACTTGTGTCATAACTGTCATAGAATCTCCATCATTGGTGTCATAGATGTCATAAATGTAAGTGGAATCTAGCCAAGTGTCCATGAAACTCCCATTTGGCTCTTCCTCTTCCCATGTAAGTTACAATTCATCCCAAATTCGACCTATGAAGTATATGGACAAGTATATTAACCTTATAATCCATCCAAAAACATTAGGCTTCCCATAGATTCGAGATTGCGAGAGGAGGATGTCATTTACCATAGGAATTTTAGCTTGAGTGGGCCCCATAGTCTCCATGTGTCTCCATTCTCCATAGCCATTTCATTTTTCACTTGCATTCATTTAATTAACTCAATTAAATAAATATTTATTCCTTCTAATGTCTAAACACCATTTATTAGCTCCCTTATTAACTTCCCAATGTTTCCACCCAACCTAGGGAACTAGTAGGTTTGATGGAATTTTCATGCTATGCAATTATTTAAATGTGGACATTACAAAACACCCTAGACAATTTTTTTCCACTGAGGTAGGAACCCATTTGGTGCCTTATTTACCAACTCTTTGTCTTCAACCTTCTCCCCAACTGTTGCAAGTTGGTCACAAATATGTGAATTTCATTAGGTAATTGGTGATTGTGTCTAATCTGGTCATCTCAACATATTTGAGCTTGTTATCCAATATCCTCTTCCTATTAATGTTCTCTATTTGTAAATGCTAATGAAGGCATCAAACATCTCCTTCGTCATCTTTTTCTCAAATATTTGAAGGACCAGATGATCTTTTACAACATCCATGGACATCCACTTGGCCTTCACTTATTTCTTCTTATGAATTGCCAAACGTTGTAGATATATCAACAAAATCATTGCATCCTTGAAGATATTTCAGAGATCATTCTCTTCTAACAGAAGAGTTACCTTGACTTTACATTATAGGAAATTCTAGGCACCATCCAATCTATCCTTGAACTTAAGGCTAGCTGATGCCATCTTTGATCGACACACAAACTCCTACTCTTATGATCCTCTCAATCATAGTAGCTTTAATACCATGTAGATTTCCTAACCCTAGGGGAATATTATCTTTATGTTCTCAAATACATAAATAGTTACTTAATTAACAGAAATTAAAATTTTCACATAGCAATATTCACAAATATAGTTGGAAAATGAACAGCGGAGGCTTAACATAGTACATAGATGGTTTACCCTTTCCTATAAGATTTTCATTAATACATCAAAGCTTACAAGGAAATCTCTCGGCTGCCAAAACTAATAGTTGTATGTTATACTCAAACGAAGCAAAATATGTGCACTTACTAAGGAAATATGTTTTCTCAAAACTGAGAAATCAATCTGATGTTCATTACCTACAGTATGGACTATTGTACAACTATATATACATGTCCGTAAGGATCTATACAATTGTATGGATCTTTTGTTGTCATTTCCTGCTCAATGAAATATGTCTGGTTGCTTAACCGAGCTCCTCTTTGGTACTCTAATTTCGCTCTTTGGATGAGTTTCTTCACCTTTTGACCAAAATATCTTTGAGTAAAGAATGGGTGTGTTTTTACCCTCTACACTGACCTGGCAATATACTTAAGCTAAGAACCTAATCTACCAAAACCTTGATCTCATTGTGAGATCTACGGTTGATATTAGTCTAAATCACTAATGTATTAAAAATACGCTTTATTAGACTCAACATCTAAAAAAAAACTTACGCTCGAATAATAAAATGAATTACAAAATAGATGACTTGGACAACTTCTTGCATGTTTGACACTAAACTCGTGTAGAAGTTCATGTCTGAGCTACCAACATCAACAGTTCTCTAGTTAAAATGGTGTAGTGCTATGAATGTCTGTGTGGTGTTTTTATTTTTCTAGTTTTGTTGCTTTGAATGAAGGCTAGGTGTTGTTGTGATGCACATGTTGTTGGGCTTCCATACAAGTATTGTGTGACAATTATTATTCTTGGTACGCACAAGATATTGACTGTGCACATGAAACTAAAACTTAATGCGTAGGCTTGGGAAATAAGCACATGCAGTTCAATCAAAAATAAAATAATGTAGTGGGAATGCAATCTCTAAAACATAGTGAGTATTGTTTTGTGGTATAACCATTATGAGGTTTTGGGTCAGTGATGAATTCCCACATAGGTAATGTCCCTAAGAGATTGTTAAAAGGATTGCTATTTAACATTGAAAAAATAACTACTCCTTCAACTCTCACGAAAAATTAAGAACCAAAATGACTTAGATGAAAAAAGTCTTCTTTTAATTATATAAATTAAAAATAAAATAAATAAAATACTAAAAAAATTAAAATTAAAATTCCATAAAGTGGATACTCCATCTTTTAAGGAAGGGATTGGGCACATAAAAATAAATTTTTATTATTATAATAAATAGCTTTATTTCTTTAAAGACAAACTGATGTGGATCTTGTGAGATATATTGCTTTCAAGATTCTATAGTATAGAGAATCACACATAGCAAACTCCAAGCAAAGTTTAAAAAACCTAGCTATTGCTATATACGATCTTCTCGTCTTCATTATAGAAATTGGCATATTGAATATTGAACTTTTATGAAACCAACAAATGGTTTATCATGGTCAACGAGTTTGATTTGTAAAGTTGGTTTAAAATAGTTCATATATTCTCTACGGTAGAGGTTTAGCTAAAGATCGACGGTAGAAGTTTTTTTTTGTAGGTATAGGAAGAGCTATCAACAATATGGAAGAGCTAAAAGTATTCAAGTTTTTACTTATCTCGGCCCAACAGTTTAGCATCTGTGAGCTTCAAATTTTTGGAGACTCTAAACTTACGCTCGAATGGCTCAGACTCAATCATCCTCCCAATAACATATTCCTACAACCACTCTTTGAGGACATCCTTTGATATATGGGTTTATTTCATAATATTTCTTTCACCCATGTTTACATAGAAAGGAACTCCATAGCCAATGCTTTATTCAAACTGGGTGTGCAGATGAAAGAAATCAAATGGAGAATATGGACATGATTATGCAGTGTTGAGAATGAATCTGCTACTGCAGCCATTCCACTTTAAGATTGTCATTTTTTGAACTCTTTTGGAACATACTTTTTGACAAAGTCTAGAGATATAGGTAGCACATCTGATGATTATATATTTTGAACTTTTATTTTATTCACACCCTCCTTACGATGATTATGTAATGAACGACTATGGTCAATATGAACAATGTGATTCGTAAATGAAATGAATTGCATTTTTTTTCTGTGGAAAAAAACATAAGCCTTTCCACAACTTCTTCTTTTTTATAAGCTAGTACCCATGGAGTTTCGAACCGATGACCTTACACAATGAGTGCCTTAACAATACACTCATTAATTGTCTATTATACACCCAATGGGCTTTTTTTGTAAGCCAATACCCAAAAAGTTTCGAATCGGTGACCTTACACAAGGAGTGACTTACCAATACACACTTTCACCGTCTATTCTATACCCAATTGGGCAACCCTTTTAACTTCTTTATGCATCATTTGAATTTTGATTTTATTGAATTATCAAACACTAAATTTGTCTTCAAAATAACTCTTTGCATTGCTCTCTTATTTTCTTATAGGAGGTCTAAATGTGTCCATCCAAAATGAACTAAGAATTATGTCAATTTCGTTTTGGTAATGATGACGATGATGAGATCGTTAATGTCCACTGGGACCAAATTTGGTTTATCGAACCTTAAGGGAAAAGAAAAGAAATGGTGTTGTAATAGAGATTTTGAAACTAAGACTTGATGCATGTGTATGATTCTAAGAGAAAGTGATTTTCATTCTAAGCATCTATAGTCTCATAAATATGACAAATCTTTTCAACACACAAAGTTTTATGAGTTGTCCAACCGCCAATTTCATGTGGAGCTCATAAGAGTTCTTATCCTATTTTAGCAATATTAATTTTCTTCTCTATACTAGTTAAAACTAAGAGATAACTTTGAACTTCTAAATTATAATTTTCTTTAACCCCTAAATCCTTGTTGAACTACACTTTTCTTAAATATAATCATACACTTTTTCTTAAATATAATCAAATCTTTTCATGCTATATAACATTTTCGTTATAAATAACCATTGTTAATTGCATCTTTTTGATTTCATAATAATCCATATCAAAATTTGTTTTTAATTGGGACTATTTAATTAATTCATTGAATCAATATTAATGTGATTTTAATTTTTCTATGATAAAAATAACAATATTAATACATTTCTTTGAGATACCTTAAATTTTAACAAAGTAAATAAACAATTAAAATTAGAACAAATCTTAATTTTTAAATATTCAAATTCCTTTTTTTTTTATCGTAAAAGTGGATTCTAACTATTCCAAAAATTCCAACTCTTTTTGCGACATTGACGGGTGGAATAGCGAAATTGCCAGCTTTGATTTCCATAATTAATTTGACCAATCAATCTTAGGCACCTTTCTTGAAATAAGTATTCGTCGTTATCGTCGCCGTCGTAATCACCCCATGACAGGGACAGTCTATGACGGTTTACGGCGGCGTTGTCTTCCAGATACTTTCATAGCTCACGACTTACGAGCCCAAATTTTGTGTGACCTCTACTACAATACAGTCCCACGGTGATGTCTCAATCAGATGTTTACGGTTTTGTCATATGCAAGTTTTTTATTTAGTTTTAGTTGTAAGAGGTAAGAGACATTACTATAATAGAAAATGTTACATCAACGCTTTATAAAAATATTTAATATTTTTTTGTAAGCAAGTATTTATAGTGTTTCAAATTAGTGACTTTATACTAGGAGTCTATTATGAGTATATTTATTTTATGTCTTGTGGGTAGTTAAAATATTTAAGTAAATAAATATAAGAGTCCATTTTTTTTTTAAACCATTTTAAAAAGTCAAACCAAATAGAACTTGTGCATTGTTAAATTTGTGCCAGCAAATGACAAATGGATTATATCTGCCAAGCTTCATGCACATTACTAATCCAGTACTAGTCCCCACTTGCACAAGTAAACAAAATGAAGTGTTCAACCTCACATACTAAATCTATCCACGACCCCACCCCGAAAATACAATAAATTGCCATCAGCACATTAAAATCAGCAAATCAGCCATTAATTAGATCACCGACAAGAGGATCAGCTATCGTAAACTGCAATCTGTAATGAATTCTATAACAATTCCAAATTTCGTAAATAACTAAAAAATAAAAAATAAAGATCTAGTTGCAAATATAAAGGATAAATAAGTTCTTACTGACCTTAACTTGTGCTTAGTGTTTCATCTACGAACAAATAAATGAATCTCATGTGACAATACTAATGTGCAGTTTGTCGTTATGCTAAATTTCATTACTTGTCCTCAAAACACGAAAGAGCGTCATATTTAAATTACCATAGTTACGGTGTGATGTAATTGATGGTGTTTGACCTAGGTCTATTGCCTTGTTTGATAGAATAGTTTTGTACTTTAAAAATCTTTTTAAGCCTTGAGGTTTTATCCCATTTCCTTTTATCCTAAAGTTTTTGTGTGTTTTGATTTCATGTTTTTAATATTCTAGGTATTTACAACATTTAGATCTTAACCTATGCTCCTATAGCATGTTTATAGTTCATTCAAAATTTTTCTATGGTTTCAAAATATTCTATATGGTTACTAAGGTGAGATAGCAGCACATGAGCATTACTCAAGGAGCAGATACGCTGCCAGCTCGACAAGGATGAGATGTTTTGCAGGTACCATCATGATACTAGCAGTTTTCGAGCTCTGTGCTCGTGACCATAACTCGACATATGTTGTTGAATAGTACCGGGTTAAAACACTTGTACAGAACCATCTTTATTCATCATTTTCCACCTTACAGTTGGTATTCTGAAATAAGGACCGGGAAACCATGGTTTTACAAGAACAGGGTTTTCTTCATATTTCTAAAAGATCTTGCTCCGGTGTTACATCTACAGTTCACGATCCAGCTATGAGTGTTGACAGGAAATTTCAACCAAGTGGTCATTTGCTTAGAACAGAACCTTCAGACGTCGAATGGATGCAGAAATTTCCTTCACCCCTCGAAAAAATAAAGGAAATTGGTTGGTATGTTATGTTTGAAAAGATTGCAGAACATCATATTAAGGTTATGTTGGCAGTCAGCAACAACCCCTTCATTTTTTCTGTTATGATGAAAATGATCAGTTCTCTTCTATGATTATTTAAAAAAAAAAAAAGATTATAAAAGAGTGCCTTCAGAACTTTCGATTCTGAAGGTACTTTCAATTATATAAGAGTTAAGAGTCATATTAGAAATTTATGAAAACACTTTCATAAATTTGGCAAATTAGTAGCTGTCAGTCTTGTAAATTTTATATATGATCAATTTTATCATTAATTAATTAATATGATTATATATATTGATTTAGGAGATTTAAGGTATAGTATGCTAATTAGTTTTTAATGAAGATACATTTTGAATTTGTTTGAAACTTGGCTTTTGATAAGATATTTATAATTATAAGTTCTTGAAATCCTTATAACTAAAGGTGATTTATTAATTAAAAGTATTTTCATTAAACCTAAGGTTCAGATTTAACATATAACTTAATCTTTTAATATCATATCATTGCTTCGTAAAAATTGTACATATATAACACAAAATAGCGAGAGCGCAAATAAATGTATATTATTTTGAAATTTTCATGTGTCACATAAATATAACCGTAATAGTTTTATGAGCTTTGTATCCTATCGCATTTGGTTTTGGGTCATAAGTGATTAGGATTTCATAAAGCATTTAAAACTATATTTCGAAATAAAACTACATGTATATATATGGTTTGAGTGTGAATAGTGATTGCTAGTTAGTTGCATTTCATAAATCCTAAGAACATAACAGATTATTATGATAACTCCACATCATCCTGTTTATGAACATGATTGCCTTCCACATGTAATTTGGGGTTATTATCAATTGATAGTTATAATTAAGATACATGATTCGTATGGCTAAATTGATAACATATGTTACAAGGATCGTTGCATAAAGATTGAATTCGTATTGGTATGAGGATTTGGTTAACACATATCAATTTAATTGGCAGCCGTGGGTTTAATGATGAAATCGTATCAGTAGAATTCAATTCCATGTATGACTGATAGCCATTCCCATTCATGATGTTGTACGAGCCCATCATTCCAGACTGGGTGTCATTAATGTTTCGATTTATAATCCCTGAATTGAATGATTTCTGATATGAAGGATTAGTTAGAGTTTGAAATTTCTTACATACCGCTTTCTGAAGAATTTTAGTTAGTCGTGGCTAGTCTGTTCATTTATCATAGCGAAAACACTGGCTGTTATTCTCATCATCTCCAAATTTGGTTAACATGGCCAAAATTGGGGTTCTTGTCTCTGTCACGTATGAATCAATTGAGGATTTGACATTTCGTGTAATGCCTTATACTTGGGTGCTTATTCCTTCAATTTTCACGACTTCATTCGTTTCAACCCATAACCAGAGTTGTAGTGAGGAAACAATGGCTCCTCTTAGTCGATTTGAAATTTCAGGACCTGAGCTGGTTGAAGCCGACGAGAAAGCTGCTCTATTATTTGAAAAGATTGGATGGAGTCCGTTTTTCAGATGTTTTAGTGGCCATAACATGGAGGTTACCAAACAATTTGCTATGAGTTTTAAAGAAAATGTAGCTTAGATTGGGGATTTCAAGTTTATAATTGATGAAGATAATATTGCAGAAGCTATGAAGCTTCCTCAAACTGGAGAGCGATGGTTTAAAGGAGGAAATGTTGATAAGAAGAGATGTCAGTCCTTACTGTTGCCCTTACCTGCCAATGCAAAGTTGAATATTGGGGTTTCGATTAAATTTTTAAAACCAGAATGGCGAGCATTTTATGAAATCCTAGTCAGGTATGTATCTTGTGATGGCCGATTCTCTCATCTGCATTATTATCATCTGTGACTACGGTTAGCATTGAAAGGTTCTAAGCTCAATCTTCCATTTTACTTATTGCAAAGTCTGAAGAAAATGGCACATTTGGTGCAAAATACTATAGGTAATCCTGATAGGAGTTTGTTCCACCACGGTCTAATTAAAATTTTAATCCAGCATTAGCTGTCTCTTAGCTGTAAATCTTGGGATGGGTTTTTGGTTGAAAGTAAACTAGGGCCAACGCAGTATTGGCCAAACCCTCCCCCTAAAACTCGTAGGAAGTGTAAAGCTCCAATAAAATCCGAAGTTGATGATGTTCATAAGGTTGAGTTAAGGGAAAAAGAACTACATGAAGCAAATCCACCTATAGGTACTTGTATTAGTAATGATGGAATTATGAAGGTAGCTCCCTGTTATGCTAAGACAAACATGGGCCAATCCCTATCTGACAAGTGCTTCAGTACACCTACAAAGATGAAGGGTAGATTGACCAAAAATGAAGATGTTGATGCTGTTAATTATGAAAACCCCTCTGAGTTATGTACTCCTTGAAAACATGGTGATGAATCTATGTGAAAACTTGAACAGTTAGCGCAGGTTTGTTGTGAGAAAGGGGGTTTTGAGCCAAAAGGTCTTGTGTTTGTTCGTACAAGAAGAATCACTAGAAGTATGAATACCACACCTACAGCCTCTGTTCCTGCAACCACTCAATAGAATGCTCGGCCAGTGATTGTCCATCTTGAGGATGATGTTCCATCTTTGGTTCCCGAAACCATGCATATAGATGAACCTATTCTCATAGAGAATAACCGTGAAAAATCATTGGCCAAAGATATTACGGAGTCAGGTAAGTTTGAAACCGCCCCATCATGTATGGATGCTTGTGGTTCTGGCCCTGAGCCATCGTTTATGAGCATTCCATCACCGGATCAAGATGTAAATAATCTTGATTCTTCTCAGTCAGATGATTGATGTCATGATAAGGAAGAAGAAACCCTCCAACAGGTCCTTGACAAAGTATATGAAACCAAAATTGCAGAATTGAAAAACGAACTAAAAGAATGTCAAGCAAACGCAGCCTTGAAAGATGAAGAAAATAAAACATTCAGGGCAGAATTACTAAATTGGGTTAATAGATGGAAGGACATGAACATCAAGAAGAATCGATACAAGAAAGCCAAAAAATCAATGATAGACACAAACCAGCACTTGCTTGAGCAAGTAGATCGACAGAAGCTAGTAATCATCAGGCTCAAAGCTAAACTTTCTAAAGCCAGAAGAGTGATCAATTTACAAAGTAGAACCTGATGTTGTCTCTATTTTTGGTTATATGGTTTATCTCTCTGTCAATAGGTAATAAAAGATTTTTAAGAGCATACCTGCAAAATCGTAGATTTTGCAGGCATGCATATAATTTGTTGGTTTTATTGTTATTTCTGTTGAAACTGGTTTTAATAAGATTCTTATGTTTGTTTGAACACGTGTACATGGTATCACTATCCTCAGCAAATATAGGATGTTTCGGATAACAGTTGGCAGACGTTGATGCTTCATGAAGATTGGAATTTCAAAATAGCCACGAATATGCCAGTTCCCTTAAATCAGGAGATGATACAGGCTAGTCGTTTTTTTTTACTGTTTTTATCCTATAGTAATATTTGTGACAGGTGTCTTTTGAAGAGATTCGATGCACTTTAATAGGGATAGGACTCCTATGGTATTGAATACAACATTTATGAAGAAACTGAATTGAAAGACTAGTGGGATTATGTAAACTAGTAATTTTAATGCAAAAGGGATGGAGTGGTTGAAGAAAAACATCATTGAAATATTATTTCAGTACTAGTTTTATCCCTTACTGAGGTTTTATCTTCGGAGGTGGAATGTGACTGGAAATTCTCAGACTGGTATCGTTGATCAATATTATTTTTGGATAATTTTATAATATATTTCAATATATCATCTTCTAGTTATACTATTGATGCAGTTATACTTGGTTATGCTTGTATTCATTATCTGATATTACACTCTGTCAACACAATATTGCTATCTGAATGAGTATGTTATTATAATTGAATTAATCAGTATTTCTATTGAAAATTTGATACATAATAATATACATATTTATGTTTGTTTTGATTTCATTTGTATTTTTGCAATGTTTTCAATATAAACATTATCTTCCATTCAAATATTTACTGTTGTTTATTAATTGTTAATTAATAAAATATTTCAGAAAAGTTTAAAGTAATTATTTATTTTAAATTTTCTGTTATAGTAAATATATAGCAGAATGATTATGTGTGGATGATTTAAATATTTTCATTTAAATCTTACTCATGTATCCTCTTGTTTACTTGAAACATTAATTGATACTTAATATAATATTCAAATTGCTCTCAGCTGGGATAGAATAATTTAGTTAGTGTTATTTTAGTATAGTTTACATTTAATAGTTTTTAAATAGAATTAGGTTAATTTTAGAATAATTATAATAGTTTCTAATATTCAATACCAAAATCCTCAAAACTGAAGACTTTCAGTAAGAAAGCAAATTTAGGATAATTTAAGTCTTAGAAAACTAATTCTAGGGTTTTATTTAAATAGAAATAAGATTAGGATAAATTTTTACTGAATTTTATTTTCTCTTTAAGAGAAAAATTCAGTTGGTAGCAGGACCATAACCTGCGAGATTTTGCTATCTCAAACACACCGGGAGCTACTTTAAGCGACTTGTGTGGGATTAATCTCCTTAGTTGGCCTAGGTCAGAAAAATGGGCCAACAAATGGCGCTAGAAGGAGGGCCTGTTAATGATTAATGGCAGGTAAAACTAATGATAAATTTTCAACCAGTCAACATCCTCCAGAATTCAGCAGATCACTGTTTATAGAAACTGTTAGGAGCATCCTTGAACGTGATCATATCACATCCCCATTTAATCCTGAACAAAGTACTCAAACTTTAGAAGAATCATGACATATTCTTACAAGAGCATATGCTAATCAACTTGGTGTATCTACAATAGATTATGGTCTACCTAGGAAACAACGACGTAATCCACAATTGAACATAGTTACTTAAGATTTGGTAGAAGCTAATAGCACTCCACGTTATCAAATTAGAAGTCATTAGAGAAAAACTACTCAAACAGACACTGCTAGAAGACTGACTTCAGTAGGCGGTTTTGATCAACCACCTTCTCCTCCAGAATCACCACCTGATAGTCCAAGATCATCCAATCCAGGGAGTTCTTCAGGTTCTGAAAGAAGTCCTATGGTAGGAAATGTACCCGTGGGAGGAGGAGCTAATCCTCCACATGATCTACAACTCCCTTGGTTGAGAACAACTGCTGTAGTTGTCCCTGGTGTACAACATCCTATGCCTAAACATTCAGATAAACTTCTTCCTAAGTTTAACCCAGATGACAAAGAACCTGCAGAGGTGCATGTAGACAAATTCATGTTAGCTGTTCAAACCATGAATGTTCAGCATGAAGATGTGGTTTGTCGGTTATTTCCTCTAACTTTTGAAGGAAGAGCCTCTACTTGGTACTTTTCATTAGTACAAGGATCAATTACAAATTGGGGTGAATTTAATAAAGCTTTCTTAGATAAATTCGGGGAGGATAAAACACCTGCTCTTTTAGCCCTTGAGTTATCTCGGATTAAAATGGAGTCTAAAGAAAGAATTAAAGATTTTAACCAGAGGTTTCTTACATTAAAAAATAAAATTCCGGTTGCTTCTCAACCACCCGAGGATATAATTATTGAAAATTATACTTCAGCTTTACCAAAATATTCTGGGATGTTTGTTAAGAGAGCTGGTAAAACAACGTTGGTAGAAACTTTTGAGGAAGCCATTAAAGTCGAGAAGGATTCTATGTCCTATGAACCAGATAGAAGTGGGAAATTTGATACTTTCCATCGTAGGAAGATCGAAAAACCTAATTCAGAAAAAGATAAAGCATTTGATGTAGAACAGCTGCAGAATGCTATTCGGGCATTAACTAATGAAGTTGTAGGATTAAAGAAAACCAATTCTGAAGCTTCTTCTTCTAGAGGATATTTCAGAAATCAGTTTAGACAAAATTCGAATACAATTAATAAAACAAATACACCGGCTGATATAGCAGTAAATGAAGAAATTTTTAATACAATTCGAGTTGTTTTATCCTTATCAGAGATTCCTTCAAATCAAGAAATAACTGAAAATGAAGAAGAAGAGGAATCAAAAAATGATGAAGAAATGGAGGAACCTCAACAAGTTAACGGTCATTTCTAGGACAGTCTTGTAAAAGAATATGAGAGTAAAAGTCTGCCTGCATGACAACATGCCTATAATACTCGTAGTAGAACATTCGCAAACACTCCTGGAGCTTCATCAAGTTCTACTCCAAGTAATGACAACAATAATTCACAACCTAATAAACAAACTCAATCTGGCAAGCAGACTCAATCAACAAAGATTACTCGGCCCTTTCAAAATCCTCCAAAATTAGATTTACAATATGATATAATTGAAGTTTTAAAGAAGACACGTGCAAACATCAGTATGTACGACCTTCTTGAAATTTACCCAATGCCTAACAGTCATGTTATAAATCCTACCACGAGTTCAATTATTCCTAATGCGAAACAAAATGTTGCTGCAAACAATTCTAATAATGATTTAACATCAACTGATAAAGGAAAATCAACAGCTGACAAAGCCTCGCTAATAGGAAATAATTCTAAATCAAACACGCCTCCATTTTTACTTACCTTTGAGATTTTCAATAGAAACGTTCACAATTGCATGGTTGATTCCAGAGCATCCTCCAATGTGATGCCTTTATCGGTATGCAAAAGGTTGAATGGAAAATATGTTCCATCAATTTCACAAATAACTCAATTGGATAGGACAAATGTGAGGGTTGTAGGAGAGATGAAAGATGTTTTAGTCAGGATTGCTTGTAACCCTTCAGTTTTTCAAATTATAGATATTGTTGTTGCATATATTCCTGATGTGTATGGGCTATTTTTAAGTAGAGATTGGTCTCAACAATTGAATGGATTCTTTGCCACAGATTGGTCAAAATTATGGTTACCTAAGAATGGAAAGTCAAATCAAATAAAGATAAACAGAGAAAAATATATGAAACATACTATGACAGAATTACATGATCCTAGCGAACCGATTTTATTTTCAGACTCCATTATGGGGAATTATATGTATGAATTGGGATTTGGTAATTTTAAAGCTGAAAATTCTGTTTTTTCTGAAAATAAACAGCAATCAGAAATTAGAAATGTGACATCTATTTCTCCTGACTCTCCATTCAAGGAAATTATTAATGATGTAGATAATCTTAATATTGTAAATATTATAGAAAGTAAAGTAGTTGTTAATAGTTCTACTTGGACTTTATATTTCGATGGTGCGAAATCTAAAGAAGGAGCCGGAGCTGGTTTCTTGCTGGTAGACCCGCAGGGAAATAAAACATGTATAGCTTGTAGGATGGAATTTAATTGTACAAACAATACTGTGGAATATGAAGCTTTAATACAGTGTTTGAAAAAAGTAATTGATTTGGATATCAAAGTGTTAATTGCATACGGTGATTCCGAAATCATCGTCAGACAGGTCTGTAATTCTATTCACTTCCTTTCTGAACATTTACATAATTATCAACGAGAGGTATGGAACCTCATTTCACATTTTGATGCATTTAACATAATTTCAGTTCCAAGAGCTCAAAATCAAGAAGCAGATTTATTAGCAAATGTATCATCAAAATTAATTCCATCAGAAAATCTTACACCAGATTTCTTTTCAATGGTATTGATTTTTAGGCCTTCTATACCAGATAATATTTTTAACTGGCGTGTGTTTGATAATGATGTGCAGGTGCTGAATTTTCTAATGAATGAGGATACCTTTAAAGATTTAGCCATTGATGAAGTTACACATGACAAAAATCTACGGGATTTTTCGGTAATAAACGATTTTTGTTCAGTTGAAAAAGCTTTTGAAAAGGTAAAACCGATCCCTAATTCAGTATTAAGATTAGAAAAATTCTTTGATCTTCAAGATAAATTTATATCTGTCCCTAACTGTAAAACCAATAGCTCTCAAATGAAATATGAAAGCATAAATTTAGGAACAGAACTGAATCCTCAAACTATAAATCTAGGAATAGATTGCAACCCCGCAGAAAAAACAACATTTATAAAGTTGTTTAAATAATTTAAGGATGTTTTTGCATGGACATATGATGATTTGAAAACCTTCAACACACAAGTCATGCAACACATAATTCCAATTAAACAGGAGTCAAAATCCTTTCAACAAAAACTAAGGAAATATCACCCGTCACTAGAACTAACAATTAAGAAGAAACTAAATAAACTGTTAGCTGCTAGGAATATTTTTCCCATCAGACATACTTAGTGGGTAGCCAACCTAGTTCCAGTTAGGAAGAAAAACGGAGATATTAGATTATGTGTGGATTTTAGAAATCTTAATAAGTATTCTGAAAAGGATAATTACCCAGTTCCTCCAATGGAACAAATTCTTCAAAAGGTTTTTGGGTCTGAGATACTGTCACTTCTTGATGGCTTCTCAGGATACAACCAATTATTGGTTTCCCTAGATGATCAATTGAAAACAACTTTTAGAACTCCATGGGGAACATACGGTTACCGCAAGATTCCCTTTGGGTTAATCAATGCTGGGGCAACTTTTCAACGGGCAATAGATATTGCTTTTAGAGGCTTAATTAATCATTCAGTAGTTGTCTATTTGGATGACATTACTGTATATTCTAAATATCGACCTGATCATATTAATCATCTTAGAAATGTATTTGAACGATGTAGAAAATTTGGAATATTCTTAAATCCTAAAAAGACAATATTTTCTATTTCAGAAGGTATTTTATTAGGTTGTGTGGTTTCAAAACATGGAATCATGATTGACCCCGAACGAACCCAAGCCATTTCAAAAATAAATTACCCTTCTAGCAAGAAAGCAATGCAATCATTTCTCGGTAAAATAAATTTTGTTAGGAGATTCATTCCCAGTTTCTCTGAAATCATTCGTCCTTTGCAGAAAATGATTAAGAAGGGTGCTATTTTTAATTGGGGACAAACTAAAAAAGAATCATTTCAGAAAATTTTAGAAGCCATTTCAGAAGCTCCTAGCCTTTTAAGCCCAGATTTAAACAAAGATTTCATATTATATACTTTTGCTTCTGACATCTCATATGCAGCAGTTTTAACCCAACTAAATCAGCAAAATAACGAAGTGCCAATCTCCTTTATGAGTTCAAATTTTAAAGGAGCCAAGCTTAATTACCATGAAGTTTATAAGCAAGCTTTTGCTGTTTTTAAAGTTGTCAAACACTTTCGTCCATATTTATTGAAACCTAAAATGAAAGTAATAGTTCCTTATTCCTCAGTCAGAAATTTGTTAGTGCAAAAAGATTTAGGTGAAAACAAGAGCATCATGGATGACCGCCCTTCAAGAGTATGACTTAGAAATTAAACCTTCAACAATAGTCAAAGGTCAAGGATTATGTAAATTAGCTGCTGAAGCTGCTCATCTACCTAATGATAACGCTGAAGCTGTCATTGATGAGGTTTTACTTACAAGGAAAATCTACTTCTATCCTCCACCACAGGATTCTTGGTATACAGACATAAGAATACTTTTGGAAACAGGAACTGCCCCTAATTACCTAGAACCTAGGAAGAAAAGAGCACTTAGATTGAAATCTGCTCGTTATTTATTAATTGATAATATTATTTTTCAGAGAAATTCAGATGGAGTATTGCTTCAATGTCTAGACAAAGATGAAACATAAGTAGTTATGAAGGAGTTACATTTTGGACTAGCAGGAGGTCATTTTGGTGGAGAAAATACTGCGCATAAGATTCTTAGGGCTGGCTATTATTGGCCTACCTTATTTCAAGATTCCTATGCTTTTGTCAGAAAATGTTAGGAATGTCAACTTGTTGTAGGAAGGGTTAAGAAACCTGCTTTCCCTTTACAACCTGTTTCAGTAGAAAGACCCTTTCAAAAATGGGGTATTGATATAGTAGGACCAATTAATCCTCCCTCATATAAACAACACAAGTATATAATAACTGCAACTGATTATTTTACTCGTTGGGCAGAAGCTGCACCATTAAGGGTTGTAAACACCAATCATGTTATATTATTTTTAGAATACTTTATTATAACGAGATTCGATGTTCCAGATTCCCTTGTCTTTGATAATGATTCATATTTTTCATCAGTTGAGTTAACTCAATTTGCCTTAGAGAAGGGAATAAGAATTAGGTATTCGGCTAACTACCATCCTCATGGAAATGGTTTAGCTAAATCAACAAACAAAAATTTATTGAAAATTCTCAAAAGAACTATTTCAGCTCACCATCGTGATTGGCATACATAATTATTTGATGCCCTTTGGGCAGACAGAGTAACTCCTAAAGCTGCAATAGGTAACTCACCCTTCTTCTTAGTTTATGGAACTGAAGCTATTTTACCGCCGAATTTATTTTTACCTTCATTACAGTTAGCTCAGTCTGTTCAAGATGAAGATTGTCCAGCAATGGAAAAGAGGATCAATACTTTGTTAAAACTTGAGGAAGAAAGAGAGAAGTCAAAACAACACTTTACAAAACATCAACAAATTGTGAAGTCTTGGTTTGACCAATCCTTAAGTTCCAATCGATAATTTCAGGTGGGAGACTTAGTTTTAAAATCGGATAAAGTTCATGAGGAAAAAGGAGATCATACTAAGTTTCAAAAGCTTTGGTTAGGTCCCTTTGTTATTTCTAAAAAGATAGGTCCAAGTACCTTTCGTTTGCAAACACTAGAAGGTCAGTTCGAAACATTTCGAGTGAATGGATTGATCCTGAAATTTTTTTTCTGTTGATATTTTAGACCCTAAAATGTATATAATTTGTTTGCTGTTTGTAAATAATTTTATATTTTTGTATAAACTAGTTTATATTTTATAGAATTAAAGGATGATGATAAATTCATAAGGCTTATGTAACTTTCAAACATCATTCCACTATTGCAACCAGTTCTGATTCTCTTAATCAAATATTTCATTTGCATTAAAGATCGCCAAATTTTTATATATAATCAGCCATTAATTTATAGATGTCAACTGAAGAGATAAATGTAAATAAATAAATCTTCTAGTTTAAAAAGAGTCAGTTTGTTCATTAGTTTAAAAATTATGATATTAGACTGAAATCTTCAAAATTTGTTCAGGATGATCAAAGTTTCTTAAGTCTATTAAAAACCTATCATTATTTTATTTATAAGTATTACTCAGATTATTCCCCACCCTTTTATTTTTCTTATAATAAGTTGGGATAGCTAATTAATGTATTTTTCAAAACTTGTACTCGGAAAAACTCTTATGGATCTCCACTATCAGTCTTCAAAGTTAATTACAATCTGAAAACTTTTTAGAATCTGTTCCAATCAATAAAATGCTAAAATGAGAGACGGAAGGTCTTAGTAATAAGTCGATCTGATCATAATCATAAATATCACTAGTATGACATTATTAGGAAACTAATAATGGCTTTTGGTTAAAAAAATCAAGAGATAAGCGGTCTCATCACGAGCCAGCTGATTCATTTTCTGGTGATATTAATGAATGACATTACCATTTGGTCACCATGCTGGGTAATGATCTCTCATTTTATAAAATTAAAATTTTAAATTTAGTAAAGAAAACATAATTTTGATTAAAGAATAGGAGGTCTCATCACGAGCCGGCCTAATCATGATCCTCAATGCTGTCTAGGATAACTTCATTTCTGATCACCAGGGTGATGGATTTTGGTTAAAAAATCAAGAGACAAGAGGTCTCATCACGAGTGGCTTTCTTATTCCAGATAGTTCTCGTGAATGATACTATCACATTGGGACATCATACCTAGATAGTAGTCTTCAGTCAGAATTATTGTTTAAAGAAAAAGAAAAGAAACAAAAAGAAAATTATTATGTTTATGGAACAGATTCTAGAAATTTTTCGGAAAAGTAAATTTCTATATCCTATACTGATGGTGTGCATTATTTTTACTATGAAGTACTTTGTTTCGATCAAGATATTTCTGAGTTTATCTCTAACAAGATCTTTATTTTAAAAGATGGGATATCTCTGAATTGTACTTATGAATATAAATTAGAATAATGGTTTTTATTCAGATAGAAAATTTTTGATTGTTTTTAATAGATTTTAAGATTTTGTTTATATTATCATTTGTAAGCTGTATGAGCAGAGATAACTGGTTCGCCCAGGTCGTCGCCATTTGTTGGCAGTCAGCAACAACCCCTTCATTTTTTTGTTATGATGAAAATTATCAGTTCTCTTCTATGATTAATTAAAAAAAAAGATTATAAAAGAGTGCCTTCAGAATCTTCGATTCTGAAGGTACTCTCAATTATATAAGAGTTAAGAGTCATATTAGAAATTTATGAAAACACTTTCATAAATTTGACAAATTAGCAGCTGTCAGTCTTGCAAATTTTATATATGATCAATTTTATCATTAATTAATGCATATGATTATATATATTGATTTAGGAGATTTAAGGTATAGTATACTAATTAGTTTTTAATGAAGATACATTTTGAATTTGTTTGAAACTTGGCTTTTGATAAGATATTTATAATTATAAGTTCTTGAAATCCTTATAACTAAAGGTGATTTATTAATTAAAAATATTTTCATTAAACCTAAGGTTCAGATTTCACATATAACTTAATCTTTTAATATCATATCATTGCTTTGTAAAAATTGTACATATATAACACAAAATAGCGAGAGTGCAAATAAATGTATATTATTTCGAAATTTTCATGTGTCACATAAATATAACCATAATAGTTTTATGAGCTTTGTATCCTATCACATCTTGTTTTGGGTCATAAGTGATTAGGATTTCATAAAGTGTTTAAAACTATATTTCGAAATAAAACTACATGTATATATATGGTTTGAGTGTGAATAGTGATTGCTAGTTAGTTGCATTTCAGAAATCCTAAGAACATAACGGATTATTATGATAACTCCACATCATCCTGTTTATGAACACGATTGCCTTCCATGTGTAATCTGGGGTTATTATCAATTGATGGTTATAATTAAGATACATGATTCGTATGGCTAAATTGATAACATATGTTACAAGGATCGCTGCATAAAGATTGAATTCGTATTGGTATGAGGATTTGGTTAACACCTATCAATTTAATTGAGAGCTGTGGGTTTAATGATGAAATCGTATCAGTAGAATTCAATTCCATGTATGACTGATAGCCATTCCCATTCATGATGTTGTACGAGCCCATCATTCCAGACTAGGTGTCATTAATGTTTCGATTTATAATCCCTGAATTGAATGATTTCTGATATGAAGGATTAGTTAGAGTTTGAAATTTCTTACATACCGATTTCTGAAGAATTTTAGTTAGTCATGTCTATTCTGTTCATTTATCATAGCGAAAACACTGGCTGTTATTCTCAACATCTCCAAATTTGGTTAACATGGCCAAAATTGGGGTTCTTGTCTTTGTCACGTATGAATCAATTGAGGATTTGACATTTCGCGTAATGCCTTATACTTGGGTGCCTATTCCTTCAATTTTCATGACTTCATTCGTTTCAACCCATAACCAGAGTTGTAGTGAGGAAACAATGGCTCCTCTCAGCCGATTTGAAATTTCAGGACCTGAGCTGGTTGAAGCCGACGAGAAAGCTACTCTATTATTTGAAAAGATTGGATGTGGTCAGATTTTTAGATGTTTTAGTGGCCATAATGTGGAGGTTACCAAACAATTTGCTATGAGTTTTAAGGAAAATGTAGCTCAGATTGGGGATTTCAAGTGTATAATTGATGAAGATAAGATTGCAGAAGCTACGAATCTTCCTCAAACTGGAGAGCGATGGTTTAAAGGAGGAAAGGTTGATAAGAAGAGATGTCGGTCCTTACTGTTTCCCTTACCTGCTAATGCAAAGTTGAAGATTGGGGTTTCAGTTAAATTTTTAAAACCAGAATGGCGAGCATTTTATGAAATCCTAGTCAGGTATGTATCTTGTGATGTCCGATTCTCTCATCTACATTATTATCATCTGCGACTATGGTTAGCATTGAAAGCTTCTAAGCTCAATATTCCATTTTACTTATTGCAAAGTCTGAAGAAAATGGCACATTCGGTGCAAAATACTATAGGTAATCCTGATAGTAGTTTGTTCCACCACGGTCTAATTAAAATTTTAATCCAGCATCAGCTGTCTCTTAGCTGTAAATCTTGGGATGAGTTTTTGATTGAAAGTAAACTAGGGCCAACGCAGTATTGGCCAAACCCTCCCCCTAAAACTCATAGGAAGCGTAAAGCTCCAGTAAAATCCGAAGTTGATGATGTTCATAAGGCTGAGTTAAGGGATAAAGAACTACAGGAAGCAAATCCACCTATAGGTACTTGTATTAGTAATGATGGAATTGTGAAGGTAGCTCCCTGTTATGCTTAGACAAACATGGGCCAATCCCTATCTGACAAGTGCTTCAGTACACCTACAAAGATGAAGGGTAGATTGACCAAAAATGAAGATGTTGATGTTGTTAATTATGAAAACCCCTCTGAGTTATGTACTCCTCGAAAACATGGTGATGAATCCATGCAAAAACTTGAATAGTTAGCGCAGGTTTGTTGTGAGAAAGGGGGTTTTGAGCCAAAAGGTGTTGTGTTTTTTCGTACAAGAAGAATCACTATAAGTATGAATACCACACCTACAACCTCTATTCTTGCAACCACTCAACGGAATGCTCAGCCAGTGATTGTCCATCTTGAGGATGATGTTCCATCTTTGGTTCCCGAAACCATGCATATAGATGAACCTATTCTCATAGAGAATAATTGTGAAAAATCATTGGCCAAAGACATTACAGAGTTAGGTAAGTTTGAAACTGCCCCATCATGTATGGATGCTTGTGGTTTTGGCCTTGAACCATCGTTTATGAGCATTCCATCACCGGATCAAGATGTAAATACTCTTGATTCTTCTCAGTTAGATGTTTCATGTCATGATAAGGAAGAAGAAACCCTCCAACAGGTCCTTGACAGAGTATATGAAACCAAAATCGCAGAATTGAAAAACGAACTAAAAGAATGTCAAGCAAACGCGGCCTTGAAAGATGAAGAAAATAAAACATTCAGGGCAGAATTACTAAATTGGGTTAATATATGGAAGGACATGAACATCAAGAAGAATCGATAAAAGAAAGCCAAAAAATCAATGATAGACACAAACCAGCACTTGCTTGAGCAAGTAGATCAACATAAGCTAGTAATCATCAGGCTCAAAGTTAAACTTTCTAAAGCCAGAAGAGTGATCAATTTACAAAGTAGAACCTGATGTTGTCTCTATTTTCAGTTATATGGTTTATCTCTCCGTCGACAGGTAATAAAATCTTTTTAAGAGCATACCTGCAAAATCGTAGATTTTGCAGGCATGCATATAATTTGTTGGTTTTATTGTTATTTCTATAGAAACTGGTTTTAATAAGATTCTTATGTTTGTTTGAACATGTGTACATGGTATCACTATCCTCAGCAAATACAAGATGTTTTGGATCACAATTGGGCGACGTTGATGCTTCTTAAATATTGGAATTTCAAAATAGCCACGAATATGCCAGTTCCCTTAAATCATGAGATGATACAGGCTAGTCATTTTTTTTTACTGTTTTTATCCTATAGTAATATTTGTGACAGGTGTCTTTTGAAGAGATTCGATGCACTTTAATAGGGATAGGACTCCTATGGTATTGAATACAACATTTATGAAGAAACTGAATTGAAAGACTAGTGGGGTTATATAAACTAGTAATTTTAATGCAAGAGGGATGGAGTGGTTGAAGAAAAACATCATTGAAATATTATTTCAGTGCTATTTTTATCCCTTACTGAGGTTTTATCTTCGGAGGTGGAATGTGACTGAAAATTCTCAGACTTGTATCGTTGATTGGTATTATTTTTGGATAATTTTATAATATATTTCAATATATCATCTTCTAGTTATACTATTGATGCAGTTATACTTGGTTATGCTTGTATTCATTATCTGATATTACACTCTGTCAACATAATATTGCTATCTGAATGAGTATGTTATTATAATTGAATTAATCAGTATTTCTATTGAAAATTCGATACATAATAATATACATATTTATGTTTGTTTTGATTTCATTTGTATTTTTGCAATGTTTTCATTATAAACATTATCTTCCATTCAAATATTTACTGTTGTTTATTAATTGTTAATTAATAAAATATTTCAGAAAAGTTTAAAGTAATTATTTATTTTAAATTTTCTGTTATAGTAAATATATAGCAGAATGATTATGTGTGGATGATTTAAATATTTTCATTTAAATATTACTCATTTATCCTCCTGTTTACTTGAAACATTAATTGATAATTAATATAATATTCAAATTGCTCTCAGCTGGGATAGAATAATTTAGTTAGTGTTAATTTAGTATAGTTTACATTTAGTAGTTGTTAAATAGAATTAGGTTAATTTTAGAATAATTATAATAGTTTCTAATATTCAATACCAAAATCCTCAAAATCGAAGACGTTCAGTAAGAAAGCAAATTTAGGATAATTTAAGTCTTAGAAAACTAATTCTAGGGTTTTATTTAAATAGAAATAAGATTAGGATAAATTTTTACTGAATTTTATTTTCTCCTTAAGAGAAAAATTCAGTTGATAGCAGGACCATAACTTGCGAGATTTTTCTATCTCAAACACACCGGGAGCTGCTTTAAGCGACTTGTGTGGGCTTAACCTCCTTAGTTGGCCTAGGTCAGAAAAATGGGCCAACAGGTTACTAAATATTTCTATGAGAGTTTTGATGGATCTAAGGTTCAAGTTGGAGGTTTAGAATTTACAGTCTCAAAGAAATCCATTTCGCATACTATTGGCTTTATTCCTGAAGGGGAAAGGTGCTATAAAAGACAAACTATCAATGAAGATTATAGCCAGTTCTTGTTACCAGCTCATAAAGACCCAGATTGGAGCCAGGGCATCCAAAGGGCTTTCCTTTTTAAAGAATGATAGGGCGTGTTGCATATTATCCAAAGGTATGTCACTTGCGAGGGTAGATTTGGCACTGTGTATCGATATCATATGAGATTCCTACTACATGTAACAGGTGCAAATAAATTAAACCTTCCATTTTATTTATTAAAAAGTCTGGAAAAGATGGTTGTTAGGACTCGAACCCATCCTATCTCTTCTGGTAGTAATATGTTCCATCACGGGTTGATAAAGCTTTTAATTACTCGGGAGTTAGGCAAAGTAGAAAGGTCATGGTCCCATTTTCTTTTCTAGGGGGGTTTCAAAGTTAAATTTAAATATGTAGAGAAAATGAAGAGAAAGAAAAAGTCTTCTAAAAGGAAGGTTTTAGAGATTTCTGATAGTGCAGAAACAAAACCCTCATCTGAAAATAAAACTGAAGATTATCATGAGCAAGAATGTCTTGAAGAGATAACCTTGGCACAACTACCAGAAGAAGAGCCTGGGTGGAAAAGGAATGACCATTTAGTTTTAGGATCTGTTGATGAGATACAGACAGTTAAAGAGGGACTGATTCATACTAAAAATATTTCAGAGGTGACAAAGTTTTCATTTAAACCTTTCAAAGCATATTCCAGACCTAAAACTAGACGAGAGAACAAACTCCGGATGAATATGAAGGCATTATTAAACCATAGGTTTAATAAAAGGTAGGTGATAAGTGTTCAAGATACATCCAGTGACGATGATGAAAACAATAAATCTAAGGAGTTAGAATTAGGCATGCATCAAGTCTTTGATAACATTAACCAAACCCTAAGACAAATTCCAGTTCTAGCTCCTAAAAGTTGCATCTATAATTCTAGTGACATGGAAGAATATAATCCATCATTTTTTCCTGAAAGTGAGATTGGTGAAACATCAGAGAATCCAATAAGATGTAATGAACAGGTTGTCATAGAACAAGAAAAGGAAATAGTTGCAAAATTTAATAAGAAAAAGGTTACAGATGAAGATGCAGGAGGTGATATGATGGATTTGAAACAAGATAAAGAAAACATAGAAATTGAGAAGCTTAGAAGACAGAATGCACATTTAAATCAAATCAATGATCAACTAGTGAAGGAAAATAAAATGCTGAAGCAAGATTTCGAGGAGCTGAATCAGAATTTTGCTGAGCTGATTTAGGTTTCAGAGGAAGCAGTGAAAAGGAGGAGACTGGTGCAAGAGGAAAAAGAACAGTTAAAGAAAGATAAAGATGAGATGACATTAAGGCTTTGTGGCATGCAGAAGGATATCAAGAGGTTACAAGCAAAGTCATGTGCGCTAGATGGGGTAGCCACCTTGGCTGAGGCAGCAAGAAGGATTTGAAATGATCCTTAGTTGACACTTGTCATAAAGTAGATTTCCTTTTTGTTATATACTTTTTATATAATTAGAAGACTTAACATTAAAAATTGGATCTGTTAAAACAAACTTTGGGGATCCTATCTTTGGGTTCTGTCCTATATATTTTGTAATATTTTTGAGAAACATGGGACAGATGGGGGTCGACCTACTGGGAGATCGTGAAGACATTTCAATTGTTACTTGTGTAAGAATTCTTTTACATTTTTGAATGACATCTAATATACTATATGGAACTAGGCCTTTGATCTATTTTGTTTTAATATTCTTTTGTTCATTCTGAACTCTGCATGCATTGACTGTGATGTAGATGTTTTCTATATTCATTTTATGTATGCCAATGAATGTTAAATACCTATTGATATTTGAAAAGTGTTTTCAAAGACTAGTACTTGTATGTATGCTGCAAATATAAACTATTTGTTTATTGTTTGGAGTTATATATTTTGAGCTTATCTCCTATACCTTAAATGCTATGCATTCATTTATGCAGAATTATTGTTTTTTGCCCTTGTATTTATGAAGTTTTCAGATATTGTGTCTCTTCCTTGTTATCCCTATCTATCTGATTTACATTGTTATCCAAACAAAACCTAAAAGAAATAGTCTTTCATTTGAGGTTCCTGAACACTGCTAACCTCATAGTCTAGGTAGCAGACTTTAGGGAAAACATCTTCTGGCGACTCCACTGGGGAGGAAGTACAAATTCTTCCTTGGTTTCATAGAATACATTTTATTTCACTTGTTCTAAATAAAGAAAAGCAATTGTGGCTCCCAAGAAGATTGGGACTAGGGAAAACCCCTCATCGCCTTTACATCCAGGAATCCCATATCCCGAAAGAAGCTAGACAATGTTTAAGCTCTACTGCATTAGGAAGGTTCGTATATCCCTCAGCCTTGGAGATTCTTGAATATTCTCTGTTTCTGCTTTCTGCTTTTGATCCACATTTTGAAAAGGGTAAATAAGAATTAGATTCACTTTTCCCCCCTTCTTAAGTTGAAAATTTTCAAGTTTTCACAAATCCCCTATTACCTGAAGAGGTTAAGGCTGAATCATTATAGACAAGTGGTTCTTCTCTATTTTCATCTCACATTCCTTTTACAAGAAGAGTCCCACCTCATCAACCTAAGTTTAGTAATTTTCCTCCTTCATCAAAACATTCAAGTACAAACTAGTCCAGCTCAAGCTTAGCTACTTCAAGTTCTCCTAGTCCTAAAATGGCTGCTCAACCCATGGATTACATGGATCAGATAGTTGCTGCTAGATATGAACCCTTGGTTATGCCCCAGCCTCTTCATGCTCTTCCAAGGGGGTATATTTATCGAAAGTATCTCCCTAGGTTTAATGGCCAAGGGGATACAACAACAGAAGAGCATTGGAATGCTTTCTTTAGCTATGCTGATAACCAGAACATCAAAGCTAAGGATGTATGGATGAGAATGTTTGTCCAGAGCTTAGATGGAGAAGTTAGACAATGGTTTAGGGAATTGCCTCTAGGATCAATAGATGGCATTGAAATGTTAGAGGAGGTTTTCATGAAGCAGTGGGGAGATACATAGGATTTTATGTATTACTTTACTGAATTTGGGGCGTTGAAAAGAAAAAAAGAATGAATCTGTTGTTGATTTCTCAAAAAGATTTAATAAAATATATAGCAAGATTCCAGCAGAAATTAAACCTTCAGAAACTTCTGTAAGGCTCACATATGCAAATTCATTTGACTCTGAGTTTTCACTACTTCTAAGAGAAAGAAGGTCAGTGACCCTTATTAATATGCAGGAAGATGCATTGGAAGTTGAATCAAACATGCTAGCAACAGGAAAACTTAAATATCATTCATATTATTTTGATCAAGATAAAAAGGGTAAGAAGGAAATGGCTTCAACTTTAATGGTTAGGTCATTAGATAAAATGGATGATATGAATAAGCTAATAAAAAAATTTTCTGCAAAAGTAAATAGAATTGAAATGGAAAATAAAAAACTGAGTCGACATGTGCATGAGGGAAACCCTGATCAGTTCAGGAGACCTTTTGTACCAAGGTTTATACCTAGGGAAAGGAGAAATAATGATATTCAGAGGGAGAAGAAAGAAAATGAAGATAAAAGAATACAACCTCCCTTCCAGAATAATTTACTAAATGAAGAAGGGGAAGTTGAATGATATCTATCAGACAGATACTAAGAAGTCCTACAATCTTAGATCTGGTGTTAAACAGGTAGTTTATAATCCTAAAAAGAAAGCAGTAGCCAAGTAGTACCCTGATCTTCCATCAGAAAAGAAACAGAATCACAAGCTTAATAGGGCTAAGATTACAGAGTTGGAAGAAACAAATAAAGGTAATCAAGGGTTTAATTTTGAAAATGAGCTGATTAAGTTGAAGATTCCTGTTCCCCTATCAAAATTAATGAAAATTCCCTCATTCAGAGATCCTACCTATAGTATGTTGAAATCACAAGAAAATGGGATTTCTTCTGATGTCATTAATTTACATGATGAACATCCAGCCATTTTTGTGGGTGCTCCTCCTCCTGATCAGCTTGAGAAGAAATCAGATCAGCCTCCTCTTTTTTACCTTACTTTGACAAGTCATGAACAAATGTTGCACAATTGCTTGTTAGATTCCAGAGCTTCCCATAATCTAATGCCCAAAGCTGTTGTGGAATCCTTAGGTTTAAGCATCACTAGGCCTTACCACAACCTATTTTATTTTGATTCAAGAGAATTTCAATGTCTAGGATTAATTAAAGATTTGGTTGTAAATCTTTCCCAATTACCTATGAAGAGTGTCATGATGGATGTGGTTGTAGTTGACATTGAACCGAAGTTTGGCATGTTTATTTCAAGATCTTGGTTTAAAAGAATAGGAGGTACTCTTCAAATGGATTTATCCTATGCCACCATCCCAATCTTTGGTGGTGAACAACGAAGGATGTACAGAGAAGTTCAAATGGCCTATTTAGTAAGTGACAATGACAATCCTGCTAATCATCCAATCTATGTTGTGGAGGAAGGTTTGGGATATTGTATGTTGCATTTAAGCAATGAGGAAACATCTGGTGTTTTACAAGTAGAAAAGAAAAAGGCAGTTTATCATACTACTGAGAAGGAAGATGAACTATGGTAGATGTACTTCGATGGCTCTTCATCTAAAGAAGGAGTAGGAGCTCGAATTGTTCTTATATCCCTTGGAGGAGAAAATGTATGTCTAATGTATAAATTGGAATTCCAGACAACTAATAATGTGGTAGAGTATGAGGCATTGGTACTGGGATTAAGGGCTGCAAAGGATTTGGGAATTCAACAGTTGGTTTTTTTTGGTGACTCTAAATTGGTTGTTTAGTAGGTTAGTAGCATTTATCAGGTAAAACAACAACCGTTAAAAGTTTATAGAAATGAAGTATGGGATTTAATTGACAATTTATTTACAACATTCAATATTTCATTTATCACTAGAGATCACAATCAGACACCTGACTCATTGGCTTTAGTTGCAACATTTTTCAAGGTACCACAAAATACTCAGCTCAAGTATCCAATTGAAGTTAGGCATAGGCCTTCTATTCCTGGTAACATCAAACATTGGAAAGTATTTCAGGATGATTTGGAGATTAAGAAATTCTTGGAATTAGCAGGTGAGTTTTCAAATTCTCAGATAGATGAAGAGCAAGATGATGATGATGGGAATGGATTTCCTTCTTTTACAGAACAGTCAATTGCTGATCATAAGATTATTGAATTAAAAGGAAATTTCATTCCAAAGGGTCTATTTCCATTAGAAAGATTGTTCCTTAAAGATGATACTTTAGCAAAACTAGCTGTACAATCTTATGAAGAAAATGTGAGTAACTATAATATTGGAACTGAAAGTCAGCCTAAAATTGTTAAAATCTCTAAATTGTTGTCAGAGGAAAACAAAAAGAAGTATATCAGTTTTCTTAAAAAGTTTGTGGATATATTTGCTTGGTCCTATGAAGATCTTAAAACATATGACAGTAGCATTATTCAACATAATATCCCTCTTAATCCTGATACAAAACCCTTCTGGTAGAAACTCAAAAGAATCAATCCAGCATTGTTGCCAGTCATTGAAAAAGAAGTGAAAAAATTGCTGGATGCAAAAATTATAGTATCCCTTCGGTATTCTACTTGGGTTGCAAATCTGGTTCTTGTTAGAAAGAAAAATGGGGAAATTAGGTTATGTGTTGATTTTTGTAACCTAAATAGATCCTCTCTGAAAGATAATTACCCTGTCCCTAAAATAGATCATATCTTGCAAAAGGTAGTTGGGGCTCAGAGGATGTCAATGATAGATGGGTTTTCAGGGTATAACCAGATTGCTGTTCATCTAGAGGATACGGAGAAAACTGCTTTTACCACTCCCTGGGGAACTTTCATGTCTGATAAAATGACATTTGGTTTAATGAACGTAGGAGAAACATTTCAAAGGGCTATGGACATAGCATTTGTGGGTGAAAGGGAGAAATTTGTGGTGATCTATTTGGATGATATAACAATGTTTTCAGATTCAGATGAAAATCATCTTAAACACTTAGAACAAACCTTTTCAAAATGCAGAAACTTTGGTTTGTCTTTAAACCCAAAGAAATCTCATTTTGCCATGTAGGAAGGGAAGCTGCCTGGTCATATAGTTTCAACAGATGGTATCAAGATTGCCGAGAGCGGGTGAAGGCAATTCTAAAAATTTCAATTCCCAGGAATAAAAAAGAAATTCAGTCATTTATTGGGAAAATTAATCTTCTTAGATGGTTCATTCCTAATTTTGCTGAGATTGTCAAGCAAATAACTAAGATGCTCAGGAAGGATCAGGATGTTAAATGGACTCCATAAGCAAAATTGTCTTTTGAAAAGATAAAGCAAGCACTAAAAGAAGCTCCTGTTTTGGTAAGACCTGATTTCTCTAAAGATTTCAGTACATTTTCTTTTGCTTCTGAAGATAGTATAGCAGCAATACTATTGCAGAAAAATGCAGAGGGTCTGGAGCAACCCATTTCATTTTTCAGTAAAGTCTTAAGGGATTCAGAACTTAAGTACATCAGTTTGGAAAAACAGGCTTATGCACTTGTCAAAGCCCTTAAATTTTTCAGGATTTACTTGTTGCATTCAAATTTTTTTTCATATGTGCCTAATGTAGCAATAAAAGAGATTTTGACACGGACTGATTCTGAAGGAAAGAGAGGTCATTGGATTGTGAAGATAATGGAATATGATGTTGAGATTAAGCCAACTAAGCTGGTGAAGGGCCAAGGGTTAGCAAAATTACTCACAGAATCTAATTGTCAAGCATTAGGTTTGAATGTGGTATCAAATGAAGTATTTGAAGAAGAAGAATCTCAGCATGAGGAAGAAAAAGAGTAGATTTTGTAGAAATATGAGGACTCTGACTGGTGTACTGATATAGTATACTTCCTTCTATTTTTACAAGCTCCACCAAATCTAGATAAAGGAAAGTTCAGATCTTTGAAATTAAAAGCTATGAATTACTGTCACTATGAACATGATCTATTTTGGAAAGATCCTGGAGGAATTATTCTCAGATGTATTGACTAGGAGGAAGCTAAAGCTATAACTGCTGAAATGCATGAAGGAGTTTGTGGTGGACATCGTTACTGGAAGGATACAACCTTTAAAATTCTAAGAGTAGGCTATTACTGGCCAAAAATATTTTCATATGTTTTTTCTCAAGTAAGAGCTTGTGTCGAATGTCAAAAGTTTGCAGGTAAGAAGAAATTGCTTTCTTTACCTCTAAAACCTAGTTTAGCTGAAGCTCCTTTTCATCAGTGGGGATTAGATTTCATAGGAGAAATCAATCCACATTCTAGTGGTCAACATAGATATATCTTGACAGCTACAAACTTCTTTACAAAATGGGTAGAATCCATCCCTACCATAAGGGCAACTGATCAGGTCATAATAGATTTTATTGAAGAAAACATTCTAAGCAGGTTTGGTTGCCCTAGAAAGATGATTACATATAATGCTCCTCCATTTAAATCTCAGAAAATGGTCCATTTTTGTGAAAAACATGGGATTTTGTTGAAGCACTCTACTCCCTATTATTCGCAAGGAAATGGTTTAGCAGAGTCTTAAAAAAAATATAGTAAACAGTTTGAAAAACTTGCTAGCATAGAACAAAAAGGCATGGGATAGCAAATTGAGGTATGCTCTATGGGCTAACCACATTACTACAAAAAAGGCTATTGGTACTTCTCCTTGCCAACTTGTGTATGTAACTGAGGTAGTTTTTCCTATACAGTTGGGTTTACCAGTTGTGAAATTTATGCAAGATAATGTAGAAGAACCAAATGAGGTACAATGCAGAATATTTCAAATGATTGAATTGCAGCAAGAAAGGGAATTGCTTGTTGAGAAAGCTCAGGTTTATAAGGACAAAAGAAAGCAGAACTTTGATAAAAGAGTTAAAGAAAATAATTTCTTTCCTAATGATTTGGTACTCAGGTGGGATGTAAGAAGGGATGAGAAACCAAAACATGGTAAATTTGACCATCTGTGGCCGGGACCTTTCAGGATTGTCAGGGGTTTGGATAATAACACTTTTGTTCTACATAACTTGGAGGGTGATGAATTGGCAGGCCCAGTTAATGGGCGATTTTGGAAACATTTCTACACCAAATAAGGAGTGAAGATGTTGAGTTCATTGTAAATACCCATGAATTTTTAGATTTATGCAAATAAGACTCCGGAACCCAATGGAACCGTAATTTGATTGACACAAATAAGGCACTGGAGCTACAGTTCTTGGCAAATCTCAGGGAAATGCCATCCCCCAGTTGGAGCCAATGATTGATCTAGGTTTGTTGCCTTGTTTGATAGGATAGTTTTGTACTTTAAAAATATTTTAAGCCTTGAGGTTTTATCCCATTTCCTTTTATCCTAAAGTTTTGGTGTGTTTTGAATTCATGTTTTTAATATTCTAGGTATTTACAACATTTGGGTGAATCCACGGACCTGGGTAAAACTTTTTGGCAAGCGGATTTCGGTAAATGCAAAAAAACGCACCTCGGTCGAGGGCTTGTTAAACCCTCGACCGAGGTATTAATTTCTCAACTGAGGTTCTAATAAGCCCTCGACCGAGGTTTTTTTAAGCCCTCGGTCGAGGTATTTATTAGCCCTCGGTCGAGGTTCTAATACCTCGACCGAGGGTTAATAAATACCTCGACCGAGGTATTAACTCGGTCGAGGTATTAACTCGACCGAGGTATTCATTCACATAATTGAAACATAACATTATTGAAATTGTCATTTCTTTGCTTATTTAATGATTTGGTTCATAGAATTTTATTAGAAACATGATATATTTCTCTCTAACTCTTGCAAGGCACCATCAATGTTAACTTCAACCCCTCATGAGCAACTGTCCATATTATTTTTATCAACTTGTTGCAGCTGCAACATTTTCCCAAATTTCTAAAAAAATTTGGACCCTCCTTTACTTTGGATTAGTTCAGTCCTTTTCTCGGTTTCATCCTGTTGATTTTAACTTATGGATTTTGAAGCGCCTTCATGAAATTTGAGTGCTATCAATCGACTGGTTTCTCATCGTTTTCATGCCTTAAATTTCATCTTAATTGAGTCCCTTGCCGTTTTGCAAAACTCTTTTAAAGCTTTCGTTTTAAAGCCTTCTTGTAGCGGGAGTTACTTTGTTAACAAGCCCGCCGTTGTGGGTGTGTTTCGAATCCTCCTAACCTGTGGTCGGGCCGCCGTTGCGGGTGTTCTTCAGCTCGTCTTTTTCTTTTCCACCCCGCCGTTGCGGGTGGCTTTCGAAACTTGATTTTTTGTTCCACCCCGCCGTTGCGGCCCTTCTTCGAATCTTGGTTGTCGTGTTTGTGCGCCGATTGTTGCGGGAGTTAATCTTTTTGTCTTGCCGTTGCGGGTGGTAAAACTTTGTGGCTGTTGCGGGCGTTGTCTTCATTTCGCGTCGGAAAGATATGAACTCCACCATCGCCGCCGTTGCGGATCAATGGGAAGTCCGGAGATGTGTTTACTGCCGACTATGTGTATCGGAGCCTTGGAGAGTGTTGACTTCCCCGTTGCATCCGCCGTTGCGGGAGTCGCCAAACTCCTGGTCGTCCGACAAATGAATTTGCTGCCGCCCGACCACGTTTTAATCGTATGACTTATGTTTGGGGTTGCGGGTGATGGAGTATGTAGGATGGTCCGCCTTTGCGGAGAGGGCTGAGTTGTGTCGCCCGATAAGACTTTCCTATCCGCCCCGACTGAGCTAACTTGTCGCACGTGCGAGATTTTTATATATACGGTGGGTGTGTTTTGATTTTTTATCGTTATTTTTGCCTAAGCTGTCGTAATACGCCCCACACTGTCGAGCTCGCGAGTCGCGTGGAAGCATCGTACCGGTACCCGCATCCAGCTGTTGATCGAAGGCTCCATCGTTGTCGCCATTTCGTTTGTGCACTCCTGCCAGGTAGGATCTTAACCCCCTCTTTTCAAGGTTTCGGCTGGGTTACTTAGGATGTGTATAAGGTAGAAGTTACGGCCCGTAGTTCCATTTTGCTCACAAACGGGGTTTTTTACCCACGGCTAGGGTTGTCGGTCTCGTTTTCCCAGTAGTTGCGCCCGCGTTTTATCTTTTTGGGGGGATAACTTGTGTGGTTAGAGGGATTGGTTTTTTTTTTCCCTTTTATAAGGCCCACGTTTTCATCTACCTCCTCTTTTTAGTTCATCCCTAGCGATAGAGGAAGACACGGTGCAGGAGGCCGTTATGCCGCCTGCACCTGGTTATTTCTTGTTATGATGAGGTCCTTGAAACAATTTGGATAGGGTTTTCGCCGTTTTTTTCCATGATAGACACCCGGCTGTTCGATTCCCTGTTCCTCGAGCCCTAATATTAGCCTCCGCGCTGCGCATTTACCATCGTCGGCCACCATGAAGCCCTAGGGCCGTGCCGCAGTTATTAGTCGCAGCTTTGGGGGTATAATGAGTAATGGAACTGATTGGTTTCCCCTGCGCGAAGGGTTGTCATGGGTGCCCGTATTTCATGACCGCACCAATGTAATTGTCATGTCCGCGAGCGGCATAGGCTTTGCTATTCTTATCCTTGCTAAAGCTTGTTTAAGTTTACAGGATAGTCGTGTTGATTTTGCACTCGCATTACTTACCGTCATTGTTATAAATTGGCATATTGATTAGTCTTGATGGCAGACCGTTTGATGAAGTAAATCCTTTAGCATTTATGGCTCGTTGTATTGCAGAAATGATTTGAGTTTGTGCTGATAGTTCAGATGGTCAAGTTGTGCGTACATATGTGTTGCTTTCTTACTTACACACTGATATAAGACAATAGC
>LPNX010484694.1:0-54382 GCA_001517045.1 Pseudotsuga menziesii | reverse complement strand
CTTGGGCTCTGCCTCGGTCCCTAAATTTATTAACTCGAACTGTAAAGTTGAGCTGTGTGTCTTCACGTTAGCTAGTCTCTTAAATTTCTCATTCAAGTCAAACATTTTCTCCAGCGTCCTGACACCTTTGGGAATGAAATTATTATATTTCATTTTAGCCTGATGTTCCTCATCCTCTATAATAGCTCCTTTAAAAGTCTCATCATTTGTCAAGCATTCGATTATCTGCTGATCATCGTCAAATACTCGCAAGTTGGTGATCATGTCCGGCACGGAGGGCCTGAAAAGTAATTCAATAGAGCATTTATTATTAGTGGGCACCAGCCTGGCAGCTGATGTGGCTAAAAAATCAGCGGCTGCATTTTTTATCCTTGGGACTGAAATAATGTTAAATGCATGAAAATGTTTGAGTAATTCCCATACCTCGTTTTGATAGGCTTTCAAATGAGGGGAAACACAGTGTATTTGATTTTTTATTTGTTTCACAACTATTTCCGAGTCTCTGAAAACTTTTAAATTACAAACCTGTAGCTCAATGGCCTTCTTGAGTCCTTGCAGCAATGCTTCATACTCGGCTGTATTGTTAGTACATTCAAACTCTAACCTACAGGACAAGAAGTATTTATTTATTTGTGGATCAATAAGGACGCAACCGGCCCCTGATCCTTCTAACGTTTTTGAGCCGTCAAAATATAAAGTCCAACAAACAATGTCTAATGAAAAAGAATCTACTCCTACAGCTAAATCTACTATTTTACAATCAAGCTCATCAGCCTGAGAAAAATGAAGGAGATCAGGCTGGGTGTTAGGTGTGCTGCTAGCCTCTTCCGCTTGATAATTCCCTGGTTCTAGTTCCAGAAAGTAGTTTCCCAATATGGATTCAACTGGTACATTCTTTCCATCCAATTGAGTGACATTGTATTTCATATGAGGCTCTCTCAAAACCTTGATCTGATTAGGACTTCCTTTGTATGGCAACCAAAGATGTGACCAATCTGTGGAGAAATACCCATTTAATTTGGATGACCAATCTCTACTCAGGACCAAGCCGTACGCATCTGGTATGTCAGCCACTACAATGTTGATGACTTGGCACACTCTATCATCGGACGCCAAGCTGATTAACACGTCTTCCATCTCGCCAACTACCTTGACGTCGGTTCTATCCAACTGCACCACTTTCCACGTGGTTGGCTTAGGCTGCCCATTTATTTTCTTACAAACCGATATGGGCATGACATTGATCGATGCCCCTAAGTCCGCTAGACAATTGTGCACGTTATGATTAAAACTTTCAAAAGTTAAAAGGAAAGGTGGGTGTTTGGTTTTGGACTTACCACCAATGCTGGCTTCCCCAATTTCTTCTTCTTGCCACGGCTGATTGTCAGTGGGCAACTTTTCTTCTGATGTTTCCAGCGCTTTCAACAATCTTTCTTTCTGCTAAGGTATTCTGCACATTTCGAACAGTGGGACGTTTGCCTTTATCTTCTTTAAATCTTCAACGACGTCATATTCGATTAGTTGTCTAGTGGACTGGGGTTTATTAGCGCTTACATTTTCTTTGATTGGCTCAGGCGGTGCTCTAAATTGCTTCGGATCCTGGCTGGTAATGATAAATTCCGGAATCTGATTAGCCACGGATTTGTCTTGAAATTTCTTTTTAATATTTCTTTGCAGCCTTCAAATCTTTGGGAGTAGAAGACTATCATCACTAACTTCCCCTTTGCTCCTGGTGGTGACGTTAGCCTCCCTGACCTCTTTGCGTCCCTGATTGTTTTCTTCTTCCGCATCTAGTACAGAGACAGAGCTCCATAAAGCCATAGTCTCTTCTTCCTGTTCTTTTGTAGATGTTGAAGCAACTTTTTCTTTCCTTTCCTCCTCATCTTCTTTCGTCAATCTTGAATCCAGCATCTGATTCATGACCAATGTCATCGAATTTATCCATTGCAGACAGTTCTTTTCGGAATGGGGCTGTTGATGAAAAGTACAGAAATTATCCATACCTATCTTTGTGAGGTTCATGGATACAGTTTTCTGAGAGGGGGGAGGGGTCTGGTTGCTATCCTCCCTTTTCTTATAATATGGCCTGAAAAACTTATGTGCTTCTTTTTCTTTCTCCAAATCTATGACCTTGTTAGACAGCTTCTGTACCATTTTGGCCATACCTTCGTAATCTGGTGTTTTCTCTTCTTTGGGCTTAGTAAACAGCAGCGTTCTCCTTTTCTCCCCTGACTATTCAGGGTAATCTTCAATGCTCTCCCTTTCTGCTTCCACTACTTCTGCTTCTTCATAAGTTTCCGTCAAAGTGGGTTTGGCCCTACCTTTTGCGAACATGGCCAGGTCAGGACCTAGAGCTGATGTATAATACTCAATTAGGACCTTTTCTGAAGGTTTATCTGCATCAGAGAAGTTTTTAAGATAGGCTGTAAACCTTTGTGTAAAACTGTGCACTTTTTCTTTCTTTTGTTTTTTTAAAGCACAAAGTCCTTTCATCAGGGCAGCATGCGTCTTTTGGACTGCATACTTACTTCTTAACATTCTTTCGAAGGTGTTCCAATCTGGAATGGAATTGGTAGGAAAACCGAAATACCAAGAGGCAGCGGCTCCTTTAAGGGTGTGTGGGAAGAGTCTACAAACCACATCTTCATGCTCCCCTGCCCGTAATCCTTCTATAGCCAAATAAAAACTCTGCAAGTGGTCGTCTACCAATATCTTCTCATTGGGATCAAACTTAGGAAATAACTTTTCGAAGGCTTGAGGTAGGTCGTGCAAAGGCGCGGTCAGATTCAGAGGTGATCTGGCTTTCCATGTAGGTGCGGGGTTTGGAGGATTAGGTGGCTGGTTTGCGTTAGCTGCTGCCATTAGTCGAGGTGGAGAGTGCGGAGGTGAACCAACTGGGGTGTGAATAGGAGAAGTGTAAGGAGCCTCAGGGCCTTCTTGATTCAAAGGTAGCTCTACTTCTTGTAAGGTAGTCTCTACCAGTTCTTGCCAGTCTCCAACCAACACCGAGTCTTCTCTTAGAGGACGGTCTTTCCTCTTGTATTCTCTTCTAGGCAATTCGGGAATGACAGGAAATCCTCCAATCTTCTTTAAGTATGCCCTGGTATGTCTTCTCAGATCGTTAACAATCTCGTTGCGGATAGGGTACAAATATTCTCTTTCTTCTTCTTCCGGAATTGAATTGCGTGGTACACTACTACCAGAACTGTAACCAGCGGAATATTCTCAGGAAAATGGGTTTCCTCGGCCAGCCATGCACTGGCCGCCCTCTTTGTAGCACCAAAACTGTTGAGGCCTGGAAACTCGCAGGCGGCAACAGTAAGGGATTCTCCCCAATCAGCGTGCCCAACTAGCCCGCTGACTGTTTGGTATAGGGAATCCGTCCGGTTTGCGGTCCGGCTACCGTAGGTCAAAGTAACAAACAAAGGATTTACCAGTTGCGGTCCGGCCCACCGATTTTTTGTATTTTGACTTAAAGGAATGATATACATGTGCCTAATTAAATGCAGGCTGGTTTAAATGCAGGGGGCAGTCACAAAGTGATGCGCAGGTTCTTACCTCTCGTCTTATGCTCACAAGCAAACAAACCAGATACGAACAGAAATAACTAACTATCTAAACTATCCCTAGGGAGCGAGGCTATCATCTTAACTGAGCAATACAAAATCACATACGGTGAGAAAAATCACAGATAGTTGATACTTTTCCCAAAGCACATGAAAACTACAAATATTCAAATAACCAGTTAGCCGATCATTCTATAACAACAATTATTACTCATAGTGCAAATGCATCCCAGAAAAGACTGCAGAATAATTAACAAGAACTTAGGTTCGAAACATCAAATATCCTTACAGCGCATGAAATACAGCTGAACACGAAATAGTTCTTCTTCAGCATTATTCATTGAATAGCATTGGTACATTTCACTTCTTTACTCTTTCCAGCAGAAAAAATTGCAGTTCACTTCGCAAAACGAAATAGTTCCTCTTACAAGTCAACAATTACAAAATTTTCTAAGGGAAAAAGCCCTCCTTTCATCGAGCTTCCCATTATTTAAACTACAACTGATGTCCTCTGGGTTCCCTCAACGCGTCTTTTCAATGCCCTTGACGATTCAGTTTCATTCCTGGTCGTTTCACCTTCTCCATCATTTCCACAGGCGTTTATTTTCTGACAGTAACCGCTAAAAAGAAAATGTCCCGTCGGTGCCTCGGTCATTCGTTCATGTTGTCCTTTCCGGCACGATGCTCTGCTTCAGCGATTCATGAGATGATCTCTGCATACAAACTTGGTGCATTATCCATTGAATTCAGACATTAGGCATCCATAATTTTAAAATTATAATGATATATTCACAACGAGCTAGCGTAGTTCATCCGGGTGAGGAACTGCGGAGGCTCGGAATGGCAACGAAAAGGTAAATCGGCAGTCGGGCAGTTCTTAGATCAGATGAGACAAGGTTCTTACACCGGATGGGAGAAGGCTCCAGGAGCCGCAACGACGGAGGAGTGCCAGAAGAGGGGGAGTGGAAACACGGGCGCCGTAGGTGATCGGGCGGCGGAGAGGAGTGGATCGGACGACAGACTACTCTGCCACCCGCAACGGCAGATGGAACGAAGGCTACAAAAAAGGCGACGGAGGCTAAATAAGGCGGAGTTCGGGTGTCGGGTGAAACTCACGTCGGGGCCCGACTTTATCTCCCCAGCCGCAACGTCGGGTGAACCGGAACTCTGGGGCAAGCGATTCACAACCCGAATCGGGCGTCGGAGAGAAGTGGATCGGACAGAGACTTTGGTCTAAGAGCCGCAACGGTGAGTGATATAAGACTCTACTTCTTCCAAAAGGGGCCCGATCCAAAGGGAAGAATTAACAGCGCTAAGGCTCAAATGAGGCCAAAAACCAAAATTTCGCTAAGGTAAACCTTCACACTCTTAAAAGTGCTAAAACCGATCTCACAACTCACATTGAACTGAACGCAACCAGCCAACAAGATGGACGCTCAACTTTAAAGCAAAGATACTCAAAGACGCCAAAATTTCAACCTTAGATTCAAGTAAATCAAGATAAGGAGGGGTCCCAGAATTTAAGTGAAAAACTGAAGTCGGGGAAGAGGTTGCAGCAGAAACAGGTACAAACTGATAAATTTAAGCACAAATAAATCCTTCATCAAAAGGTGTGTTCAGTTTCAAGAAGAACCCCTTGCATCAGTGGAAGTGGGTGAAGCCTCTTCGCCACCTGAACCTCTAAAAGTAAGTGAAGAGTTTGTTGAACATGATGATTATGATTTGTCTGATGGATATGAGTTTATTGTAGACCCTATCAGCCCTACAAGGCCAAAATGGGCAGCCAAGACACTACATGCAGCAGGAGAGCTAGCTGGGGATCCCAATGACCCAAGGAGGACTAGATCTCAGTTTGAGAGTGGTCTGTGCATGAAGGATCCTATGTTTGCTGAGAAATGATATTTGATGGTGGAATATGATCCTCAAACATATGAAGAAGCATCAAGAGATCCAATATGGAAAGATTCCATGAAGGAAGAGTTCAACTCACTCCAAGAGAGCAACACATGGGAGCTAGTGGATCTTCCCCCACGGAGGAAGTTAGTTCAGTGTAAGTGGGTCTACAAGACCAAATTTGCTGCCGATGGTTCACCACTGAAGTACAAGGCCAGATTGGTAGCCAAGGGCTACTCACAGGTTCATGGGATAGATTACAATGAGACCGTTTCCCCAGTGGAAAAGATGGATTCCATCAGGCTAGCCCTAGACATTGCAGCCTCAAAGCAATGGGAGGTACATCACATGGATGTAAAATGTGCCTTCCTTAATGGAGATCTCACTAAAGAGATATATATGCAGCAGCCTCAAGGTTTTTATACTAATCCTTCTCTTGTGTCCAGGTTGAGAAAGTCATTGTATGGGCTAAAGTAAGCCCCCAGGGCTTGGTATGCCAAGATCGATAGCTTCTTGCTATCACTGAATTTTGTTCGGTGCAAATCAGATCCAAATGTCTATTTGAAGTTAATTAATGGTTCATTAATTATCATTGTGTTATATGTTGATGACCTCGTCATTACAGGAAGCTCAAAGGATGAGATTGCTTCCTTAAAGGGTGCAATGAACCAAACCTTCTCCATGACAGATTTGGGGCTCTTAAGTCAATTTTTGGGGCTTGAGATTGATCAAACCAAAGCTGGAATCAAAGTACACCAGTCCAAGTATCCTTGGATTTTCTAAACAAATTCAGAATGAAGGATTGCAAAGCAAGCAAAACTCCTTTCCTTTCAGGAGTGAAGCTGGAAGAAGCTGATTCTTCACCGATGGTAAACAATACACTGTATAGGAAATTGATTGGATGTTTGTTGTATCTGACACATACTAGACCTGATATTTCTTATGCATTAAGTGTGTCTTCTAGATACATGGATCAGCCTCATGAGATCCATTGGAAAGCAACCAAAAGGATCCTTAACTTTGTTCAGGGAACAAGGACACATGGGATCTTCTATAAAGCAAAATCTGATCTTGATTTGATTGGATTTACTGACAGTGACTAGGCAGGTGATAGCACAGATAGAAAGTCCATATCAAGATATGTGTTCATGCTTTCAGAAGGGCCAATCAGCTGGTCAAGCAAGAAACAGAGTGCCATTGCACTCTCATCTACAAAAGTAGAGTACAGAGGAGTTGTTAATGTAGCAACTCAATGTTTATGGTTGCAGGGATTACTTGGAGAGTGTGGCTTCGAATCAAAGTACTCAACTACCATCTACTGTGATAACCAAAGTACCATTCGAATCCACAAAGATCCAGTTCAGAAGTAGAGAACCAAACACATTGAGATCCATATGCACTACATCAGAGAGCTTGTGCATGATGGCACCATTCACCTACTCTTCTGTTCATCTTCAGAACAAGTAGCTGATATCTTCACCAAAGCATTTTGTGAGAAGACCTTCAGAAATCTCAAATCACTGCTGGGGATAGCTGATCATGCCATGAAGCATTAGTGAAGACAATATTTCCAAATTTTGTTTTACAGTCCATGTTTAAGGGAGGATTTTCCCATGTGGTTTTTGCCTCTTTCCTTGTTTAAATGGACATGCAGTATGTAAAGGGTGACTAAGCCTTGTTGCTAGGCCCTATAATTTTCTGATATATTACTCATAATTCAGGATTAAGGGGGGGTGTTAGAATAATCAACCCATAGTTAGCTACCTTAGACATTAATTTAATTATTTTTGTCTTATTTGCCTAGTTCATGTGTCGCACCTTATGCAAGTTGTCAATTACCTATCCATAGTGGTCCAACTTGCTTAATTTGACCCATGTAGTGCTTGGGAAACCTCAAGAAATCAATTCTACTTTATTCCTGGTCTCCTAGGCGCCCTTCTGCTTTTTCTGCTTTATTGCCTGCTTTTTTAGTGCTTTAAGGCAATAGGGAAAGTTTGACTAGGTGAGGTGAACTAGTTTTTTGTCCTCTTCATCCTCCACTCTTTTCTCCTTGTAAAAGCATGTATGAGTTGTCATTCCATCACTCTTTATATTTCCTAAGCGCTTTTGCCAATTCGTGAGCCCCATGACTGATTTGGGATCATCTTTTTGCACCTATGGGGGATTTGCTTAATTTTAGTAAGCCTGCTTTATGCTAGATTCGAATTGCTCCTCATGCATTAGAATCCCTTATGTAATTATTTAATGATGCAACCTAATATGTTACAGGGTTGGCTATTGTACACTTATTCAATACAGTTTAGTGTTCAGCTCATTATTCAGTCTCTTTTGTGAGTGATTTTGCATGTTCAATTGTTAATTGTTGTGAGTAACATTAATCTATCACTGGGTTCAATTTCCAAAATGGGCTCCTTAGGTTGTTGTCTCCTCTGCTATATTACCAGGTTCTAAATGTTATTTTTATTTTCTTTATGCAATCATAGGAACTGGAATGTATAAATTTAGGATTGGATGCATCTATATGAATGATTATTTTGTTGGTTAGTTAAATCTTTTATTGTTCCAAGATTGATAAATTTTGTTCAAATATGTTTTGGGAAGATTGAATTAAGGTTAGTTTTAAATTTACTGATGAATAAATTACCTGACTGTATTTTTTCCACACCTCCGAAGAGGTAGTACTCTAGTGCAATATGTGAAAATAAGTTTGATGATAAAATCAAATCAAAATGTGCACGAATATGATTATTTACTTTTAATATCTATAGAGTTATTTAGAAGAAATATTCCTCTATTTCAGAAGTTTCCTTAGTTAAAACACATATGTTTAAAACATAAACATAAACTACCATAAAAGAAGGTCTCTTAAAAACTAGTACACAGTTTGTGTAACTGTGTTCTTTTTAACACAGTAATAACCACTATCTTTAATCTTAACCTATTATATATACATATAAATATTAACTAATATAGAATAGATAAATAATACAATTGAAGCAACTTTGGACGATAAATAGTAAAAAGAAATTGTAGTGATAAATTAGTTTTTACAAATAACAGATTGCAGTAGTACTGTTAATAACACATCAAATATAAAATACATCAAAGTAAAAACAACAACAATGCAGATTTTTAATTTAAAATAAAAATACACACCCTAATTAAGGAAAACTGTCAACCAAGTCTTTCGTTTTTTCCTCCTTCCAGAATAAGGTATTTACAATTTTATCCATATCCTAAATAATCAAATTATTCATTATATAATTATAATAACTATATTATAATTGGCCTATAATAAATAAATTTTACACAGAAACAAATTTTAGACTGTTTATCATTTATATACTAAAATAAAATAACAAAAGATAAATTAAATTACTCCAAATCAAATTTACATAGTCATGCTCGAGTCATAGTGACAAACCCTTTTCCTTTTATTATTTCATAAATAAATCTTTATACTAAAACAAAAATCCTGAAACTATCTTTCACATTGAAATTCCACATAATAACCTCATTTTAACAAAAAATAAAAATTATGGACATTTACAACAGAAAAATCCTTTCATCATCTTTTATCAAATCATTCACTAGATACAGGTAAATAGCAACAAGGTTCTTTAAAATTTCATTAATCGAAGCTTAAACAAACTAAAATATACAACAAAGAAAAGCACGATGTCCAAGTCTATCAAAGACTCCATTTTACACAGGCCGGTGCACCCATATTACTATCAAACCGTTACAAGTTAAAAACAAAGTGTTTACAAACTGCGAAACCCTAAGAAAACTTAAACAATCTAACAGAATAGTTCTATAGCCACACGACCTTTACAAACAAAGCGTTGTTCAAACGTAGCTATGGAAAGGGAGCTCAATTCTCTATGAGACAATATCTTTCCAAACCCCACACATCACCACAGAAGAAAAACCTCAAGCATGAAACCGAGGCTTACCTGGTTGTTTGAGAAGAATGGATCCTTTTTCCAAAAGTATCCTATGTCTTCCAGCTCACAGTAACGAGATTTCACTTGTAGAAGAAGTATGCACAAGAAATTTGAGAAATGTTAAGTTCATTTAAAAAAAAAACCTTGTTACAATAGTGATTTTTTATGGCTTTTGTAGAAAGAGTTTAAATGTGTTTACCTTTAGATATTTTATCCATGACTGTGCAGTAAATTGTTTTGCACAACAACCCTGGCCAAGGAAAACTTCATGCCCTAGGATATCGGTAGGAGAAACACAATCTAAGAACCTCGATGAGAATGAGAAAGAAAACATTAAAAGCCACAATGAAACCAGATCTCCCTACTATCAATGAAATCCACAAAGTAAGCCATGTGGTATAGATCTAGTAACCACATTGCTATTAATCAGAGGATTCAGCTTGGCTGATAAGTGGTTTAGGTCACTCACAGAGCTAAATGATGGCATCAAAGGCCCAAGAAGCCATGAGCCTGGCGGTGCTACTCACATCAGGGAAATGTTTGGTTAACGATGCAAAAATTTAGGGTTTGATCGATTTTGTAGTAGGGGTTTTCCAACACAAAAATCCTATCCACTAATCGTTATCCACGTGGTTTCCATTTCTACTTTAATTTTGTGGGTTTTTATCTATAGTTTCAACAGCTTGGGTGAATCCTGCAGAAGGTAATACATAAACTTTGTTAATATTTGGTTGAAAACATATAAGCACGATATTTTAACTAGAGATGCTTTATCATAGTCTTCTAAAGGTATTATAGTTTATTTTTTGCATAGATAGGGTTTATATTTATAATATAAAAATCATATAGTGAGTATTAGTTTATGCAAAAGTTTTTGGTTTATATTTTGTTTTTTTCTTTAGGTAATGAATATTCCATCCTATTATCTCCTTAATAAATTAGACTTAGAAAATTTATTTATTGTAGTGATAGGAAGTCAAAAAACATTTTTTGAAGATTGTAAGACTCATTGTGAGATTTTTTGGTGTTTAATAAAGTTCAAAGCACTTTGGACTCTATTTTTCTAATAAAAAATCAAAGCTCAGCTTTCAGTGGCTAGGTGAACATCTCAACTGTTCATTAGCCACTGAAAAGCCTAGATTTCGACAACTTAAAAATAAAATTCGGGGCTATGTTAGCCACTGAAATTGTAAGGAAGTTAGAATGGTTGGAACATCGATCACACTCAAAAACCATCAACATGAGAAGTGCTATCATCAATCCATTAACCACCAAAAAGACAGGATCAGTAGTCAACCATGATTTGGTAAGAGGGGTCGTTGTGAAATTGAGGTGACCTATCTAAGCCCAAACCCTCTCTTCCCTACACTTGTCCCATGTTTGTGATTTAATTACCATGAGAATTGTGTTTCCATTCTAGATGATCACATTCCCTGCACTTGTTAGTTGTGGGTCTCATCAAGCTACACCACCACCCTGTTCAAATCACAACTGTCAATTAAATCCCTCAAAATTAGGACCCCCCTCCTTAATTCATTTCTCATTCCTTGCATATGTTCTCACTGAGCCAAGCTTCCCCAAATCCTGCGCTGTGATTGTCTTCTATAAGGTTTGAATTTTCAAGTTTGTAGGTGCAGAGGACAATCCAAGAAATGAAGAGAGGAGGACCTGCGCTAAGAAAAGAACTGGGTGATATTGGCTACCTAGAATCACACCCAGAGGTATGTCAATTGTTCAAGGATGCAAGCAACTTTAGATTTTGTGAGAAAATCGACTGATCTCATCAAAAAGTAGCATAATCCTTTGCTCTCACATCTAATGGCTCAAAAACAGTAATTGGAAGAGAAGACTACCAGGTGGATGAAGCTCTGATAGTTGAAGTGACAGAGCTTCCAAGGACTGAAGAAATCCAGTTTAAGACCACTGTCATGAAGAATGTTGAATTCAGGTCTTACTTGAAACCTGAGAAAAAAAACATTGTATGGAAGAAGAGCATCCCTACATCCTGTCTTGAGGAAAAATGGCAGCACCTATTAAAGTCAATTTTGGTCTACATAACATGTGAGGGAAGATACAATAGGGTAATGATATACTATTTCAAATTAATGACTCATTTCACTGGCAAGATCCCCTTGAACCTGCCTTTTTACCTCTATAAAAGCTTGACTAAAATGGCCCATCAAGTTAGAGTGAAGCCCACTAAGATTGCAGGTAGGTTATGCCATCATGGCCTAATCAAAATTATTGTTTTTGAACTGCTGCAAAGGAGGAAAGTTTCTTGGACATACTTCCTATTCTCGAATGAATTTGAAACATGGATACAACTAGAGGACAAAGGGAGGTCTTCTTCAAAGCAGTATTCCACTCCTAGAAGTGTAAAGAGGAAGAGGAGAGCCATCTCTCCAATTATAGTTGATCATACCTCTCCAACTTCTAAGACTGAGAAGGTCAAAAGGATTCTAGATTTTAGTGAGAAGATAGAGAATGAGGAGGCTTTAGTATAAGAAAAAAATGTCCTCAACCTACCATACACCGATTCTGAAGATGAAGAAGATCAGGGAGATGACCTAGCGAATCAGGTTGCAGCAGGGCATGAGGATCTTTCCTCACTTACACTAGAGGAGGATCAAGGTGAAGAAGTGGTAGAGGCTTCATCCAACAAGCCAAAGGAACCCAGATCCCAAAAGATCAACCAGCTGCTAAGCCAGGTGTATGAATTAGAAGTTTTGGATAGAGAAATTAAAAGAACCAATGGAAGATTAAGCAAAATAAATATTGAATTGAATGACTCTCTTTAGGAACTAAAAAGGAAGTATACCAAGCTGGAAGAAAGCAATCTTAGGTTAATGAAGGACAACACCAGGTTCTAGAGGAAAATCAGGCTATCAAAGTTGCAGACAAAGAATTCAAGCCCTTAGTCTCAACCACACCATAAGATGGAAACCCTAACAGAGGTAGCAATGAGTCTTTTTGATCCAGAGGTAGCTGGTGATGATGGTGCCATCCCAAACCCCTATACAAGTTGTAGAGACACCAGAGGGTCAACACTGAATTTTTAAATCATTAGGGTAAAGCGTGATTGCAATTTTGATTAAATTTCAAAAAGAATCTTTTTGGTGGCTTAGGCAAACACCACAACTATTCATTAGCCACCAAAAACAAACCTTTCAACAGCTTACAGGCTCAGAGGTTTGCTTCCCTAGCCACCAAAAGTGTAGAACAATGCATAGAAGCATAGTTTTTGCACAGAACCGACTTTTACTGATCCAAACACCTCGAGGCTGATTTATAATGTTAGGAAATAATTAAGGGCATCAGTATTTAGGCTCTATTTCAGTTTTGGAGGTGCCAACGAGGTGAATTAGATCACATATCCTACCTACTTTGATAAACTGTGATTTTTTTGCCAAATGGAAAGTTTGAATTCTACTTTAGTTTATACTATAGCTGTTAAAGAATTTGAAGATCAGGAAGATTTTTGGAGTTAGGGAGATTGGTAATCAAGATGGAATATTTTCCTATTTTCTAGCAAATATTTATGACTATCTATTTTTGGTAAATTTGATCCAGTTTTTCAGGATCTAGAATAAATTTTGTAAAGACTATAAATCCTGTGAATACTGTAGAAGAAGAGGTTCAACTTTGGATATTTTTTCATACTTGTACTGTCAGACTTCTCATTTTCATTCCAATAATATAAGCTTCGTTTTCCATTTATGTTCATATTTCATTTTCTACCTTTTTGTACTTACACTTGAATGTTTATTTCATGTTTTTTATATTTATCTAATTCCATATAGATGTCATCCTATCTTTGTATTGATGAATTGAATAGCAAGTGTTAAATTTTCATATTCTTAGCTAAGACATCAGTATATCATTTCATTTTTCATAACAAAAGCATATAAACAAGATCACTGAAAGAAACAATATCACAAGAACAACATAGATTTATCTTGGGAAAACCCTAAAGGGAAAAACCCAAAAAAGGATTCCTCAATATAGATGCCCCAAAAGATAAAAGGTAAAACCAACAAGGAGATCAAAGCCTGATCCTCCTCCTCTTGCTACTCTTCTCTTCTCCAATAATGCGCTACACAAGTGAGAGTCTGTGTTGCAAATGAGGAGCGCTACACCTCTATTTATATTCACCTGTTCACTTAAGTTAACTCATCCGACATGTAGGATCGAGTTAAATCATGTAGGCTCGAGTTACACATGTAGGCTCAAGTAACCACACTGGGGTGCTAATGACCCACCTTTACAATTAGAGGGGACTACCTCATGACACTTATTAGTTCTTTTGATTAGGAGCATCAGGGTACAAAGTAATACAAGTGGTTCTCCCGATAGGACTATTGGGGACCACAAAAAGATACATATAGAATATTCTTTGAAGTTACAATATTTCAACACTCCCCCTTAACAAGAACGGTATTCTATAACAACATCAACAACAGCAATAATAGGAGAGAGATAGAGAACATCATCAACATCATCAGGTTAACACATCTATAAATCATTGGAAGCTTTTCAACATCATATAATATTCATCTTCAATATTTAGTCTTCATCATCATTAACACTTTGACCGCTTCGATCAGTGACATCATCTTCAACACTTTGACCTTTCGATCAGCAACATATTCAGCATCATATTCTGATCTTTCGATCAGAGTCATCATCATCAAAACATCAAAAGAATCATCATCAAAACATCATCATCATCACATTCTGATCTTTCAATCAGAAACATCATCATAAAGAAAACATCATCATCATCAAACTCTGATCTTTTGATCAGGAATATCATCACCTCTAATATTTCGATCAGGAACATCATCATCATCACACTCTGATCTTTCGATTAGGAACATCATCATCATCACATTCTAATCTTTTGATCAGGAATATCATCATCATCACATTTTGATCTTTTGATCAGAAATATCATCATCATCACATTCTCGACAACTGAAGTCACCGGATTGATTACGGGATAGTCAGTCCCTATCACTTTAGTACTAAGTTGAAGGATGATGCAATACTATCACATTCTCAAGTATCGAAGTCATCGGATCCATTCTGAACTGAGGTTTAAGGATGATACAATCCCATTATCTCGATGACCGAAGTCACCAGATCCATTCTGAACTGAGGTTCAAGGATGATACAATCCTACCATCTCGATGACCGAGGTCACCAGATCCATTCTGAACCGAGGTCCAAGGATGATACAATCCTACCACCTCGATGACCAAGGTCACCAGATCCATTCTGAACCGAGGTCCAAGGATGATACAATCCTACCATCTCGATGACCGAGGTCATTGGATCCATTTTGAACCGAGGTCCAAGGATGATACAATCCTATCATCTCAATGACTGAGGTCATTGGATCCATTTTGAATTGAGGTCCAAGCATGATACAATCCTACCATCTCTATGACCAAGGTCACCAAATCCATTTTGAACTGAGGTCCAAGGATGATACAATCCTACCATCTCGATGATCGAGGTCACCGGATCCATTTTGAAACAAGGTCCAAGGATGATACAATCCTACCATCTCGATGATTGAGGTCACAAGATCCATTCTAAACTGAGGTCCAAGGATGATACAATCCAGCTACCATCTCGATGACTGAGGTCACTGAATCCATTATGAACCGAGGTCTAAGGATGATACAATCCTACCATATTGATGAGTGAGGTCATCGGATCCATTCTGAACTGAGGTACAAGGATGATACAATCCTACCACATTCTTGATGATCGAAGTCACTGGATATATTATGTACATATTTCCTAGGATGATACAATCCCTCTTCATTCTCGAGGACCGAGGTCATCAGATCACTTTAGGACAAGTGCCCAGGGATGATACAATCCCACTGCAACATCACTACTCCCCCTTTCAGGGAAGGTCTTTCTAAACCACACCAAGATTATCTCGAAAGTGTTCGAACTTTACCCAAGACAGAGGCTTTGTCAGCACATCAGCAACTTGTTCATCAGTACTCACATATTGGAGCTTTATGGCTCCTTTCTGCATCATATCTCGAATGTAGAAATACCTGATTTCTATGTGCTTCGATCTATCATGGAATACTGGGTTCTCTGCTATCTTTATACAACTTTGATTGTCACATAGAATCATGGTAGTATCCAACTCTAGGTTGAATAATCCTGACATCAGCTTCTGAATCCATATGGCGTCACAACTAGCAGAGCAAGCTGCTATGTATTCTGCTTCAGCTGTGCTTAGAGCAACACTGGATTCTTTTTTTCTAAACCATGAAATCATAGTAGATCCCAAACTATAGCATCCACCTAATGTGATCTTTCTATCTGAGATACTTCCAGCCCAATATGCATCTGTATAGCCATACAATCTATACTCATGGATGCCATCATAGTATAGACCATAATCTATAGTCCCTCTCATATATCTCATCACATGTTTTACAGCTACCAAGTGAACCCATCTAGGTTGAACTAGATATTGACTTAAGGTGTTCACAACAAAACAAATGTATGGTCTAGTATTTGTTAAGTACATCAATGACCCAATGATCTGTCTGTAATGAGTCACATCCACTAATTTTGATGAGTTATCGGCTAACAGCTTCAGGTTGGAATCCATAGGAGTAGCCATGGATTTGCATTCCAACATATTGAATATTTTCAATATCTCTACTGCATACTTTCCCTGGTTGAGAAAGATTCCTTCTAAATTTTTCCATACTTCCAGACCTAGGAAATAATGCATTAACCCAAGGTATTTCATCTCAAATTCTTCTGCTAGTTTCTTCTTGCTTTCCATAATATGTTTCTCATTCCCTATCAAGAATAAGTCATCCATATATAGTAGTAGGATGACAGGTTCATCTTCTACAATCTTGAAATAGAGGTTAGGATCATCTTTACTCTTGGCAAAGCCCATGTTTGATAGGAAACTATCTATCCTTCCATACCAAGCTCGAGGAGCTTGTTTTAGGCCATACATGGCCTTCTTCAACTTGCATACATGAGTATGTCTATCTTTAACTTCAAATCCTTGTGGCTGCTCTATGTATACTTCTTCTTCAATCACACCATTCAGGAAGGCTGTTTTCACATCCATCTGGTGTAAGTACCACTTCATCATGGATGCAAGTGCCATGATCGCTCTAATCGAAATATACTGTGCTACTGGGGCAAATGTCTCTTCATAATCAATTCCCTCTTTCTGAGAGAAACCTATGGCCACAAATCTTGCTTTATACTTCTCGATACTTCCGCCAGCTACATGCTTTATTTTGAATATCCATTCCAAGGATACTATACTCTTTCCTTTTGGTTTGGGAACTATATCCCATACATCAGTCTTCATTATTGACTAGTATTCTTCAGTCATTGCTTCTACCCATTCTTTCTTTTGTACGGCTTCTTCGTAGTTTGTAGGTTCTTGATCTACCAAATCACACATCAAGGCTACGTAGTTGGAAAAAGTATTATGTTTCTTTCTTTCCCTTGTGGAGCATTCAAATGCTCCATATCTTTCTTCCTCTCATATAATTTCTCTTGTCCAAGCAGGCTTTCTCTTTCTTGATATCTTCATAACAGGAGGTTCTCAAGGTTCTATCATGTCATGTTCTTTACGAGCTTCATATTCAGGGAGACATGTAGTTTCCTTATTTCTGGGAGGTGTCTCTTCTTCATTCACTTCTTCATGTTGGCACTTCCTGGATCTCTTGAGGGATGCCTCTTCGCCGAATGTCACATCTCGACTGATTTCCATGTGATGGAATCTAGGAATGTAAATTCTGAATGCTTTGGATACTTCACAATATCCAACAAATATCCCCTTCTTTCCAGAAGGGTCTAACTTGGTTCTTTTCTCTTTTGATATATGAATATATACTGGACAACCAAATATCTTGAGGTGACTTACCTCAGGCTTATTTCCTATGAACATCTCTTCTGGAGTCTTGAACCCAAGAGCACTATGAGATATTCTATTATGCACATACACATCAGTTCTTGTTGCTTCTACCCATAGATGCATTAGAAGATCTTGATCATATATCATTGTCTTCACTGCCTCCATGATGGTTCTTTTCTTTCTTTCCGCAACCCCATTATGTTGAGGATTATAGGGAGTAGTTAGTTCCCTCTTGATTTCGACATCTTTGCAAAAGGCCTCAAATTCTTTTGAGGTGTATTCTCCTCCATTGTCTGAATAGACTGCCTTTATTTTCTTGTCTGAAAGATTCTCTATCAAGGCTTTGAACTCCTTGAATTTCTCAAACACTTCACTCTTTGCTTTCAAGAAGTATGTCCAAATCTCTTGAAAAATCATCAATAAATGTGATATAATATTCAAAGCCACTTAAGGATGTAGAAGAAATTGGTCCACAAACATCTGAATGAATCAATTCCAGCATACCTTTTGTTTTAGTTTCACTCTTTGGAAATGGATTCTTGATGTTCTTTCCCTTCGCACATCCTTTGCAAATGCCTTCATGTTTGATCTTCATATCTGGTAATCCCGTCACTACTTTATTCACATGAGGTAGAGCTTTGTAATTAATGTGGGAAAGCCTTCTATGCCATAGTTCACTAGGGTTAGTGAACTCATGAACAAAGGTTGTTTCTGAGTGCCCCTTGAGTTTATACAAGCCTCCTTCTTCTTCACTAATGATGATTGCATCTTCAATGTTCTTTCCTTTGGGCCACATGAGTACTTAGCCATCTATGAAAGCAGCTCTGAATCCTTTCTTATCTAAAGCTGAGATAGAAAGTAATTTCTTCTTTAAACTAGGTATAGAGAATACATCTTTCATCTTTAGAGGATTACCTAAATCAAGTTTATAGCTTGCTTCACCACCTTCTTTGATCAGATATTGATAGTCATCTCCTAGGGATACTTTCTAAGGAGAGCTTCTTTCTTCAATTTTGGACAAAGTTCTCTTTTTTCCCATCATGTGCTTTGAAGCACCACTATCAATAATCCAAGTGTCTTCTCCAGGTGTTACAAACCCAGAGAGTGCAAATAATAGCACATAGTCTTCTGCATCTTCTTCTCTTGTTTTCTTTCTTGGAGGTCCTTCTTCTTCTTCTTCTTCATCTTCATCTTCTGCTAGGTGAGTATGATATATTTTGTTGTTGTTTATTCTCTTCCTATATTGTTGTTTCTTCATGGGACAATTTTGGGCAATGTGTCCTCTCTTGTCACAATGAAAACATTGAAAATTAGAGTAGTCTCTACTTGGAGGAGTTTCTCTTACCTTTTGAATTCTTCTGGGAGGTTGAGACTCCTTGAAATTTATTCTCTTGAAATTTGATTAACCCCTTCTTCTCTTGGTGTGAGTGGCTAGGGCTTGATCATCTTCTTTTAATAAGGCTTCTCTATTTTCCACTCTTGTCTCTTCTTGAATGTAGTCTTCCCATACCACATCAAACTCTGAGCTTTCTTTTCTGGCACACATCATCTGGATGAAGGAATCCCATGGTCTAGTGAGACCATCGAGAGCAATCATAACCAGTTCATCTTAATCAAGCTTATCTCCAATAGCTTCTAGTTGCTCTTTGATCTAAGAAACCCTTGTGAAGTAATCTTGGATGGATTCTCCATGACTCATCTTGGTGCTCTTCAGTTGAGTTCTTAGATTCATCTTCCTGTTAATGTTCCTCCCTTCATACATTCTGGAAAGGGAATCATACATTTCTTTGGGAGTCTTCTTGGAAGACACTTGAGGGATCAAGTGATCCTTGATGGAGTCAACAATAATCCTTTGTGCCATAATCATATCCTTTCTGTGCTTCTCCTTGGCTTCAGCTTCTTCAGGCTCTGACACTTCTTCTTTGACATACTTATCAAGATCATTCTCTTGTAGAATGAGACCAATCCTATATTTCCATGCTCCAAAATTCTCTATTCCTTCTAGCTTATCCTCAAGCTTAGTGCTTGGGGCCATCTTGTTCGAAAATCACAAAAAAATGAAATTTTGTGGATTGAGAAACTGACCTTACCAGGAGATGTGCTTGAATGAGGTGAGTTGAATGGTGTGCTTGGATTCTGGAGATTTCAATTCTTCACCTTTCAAATCAGACTTGCAAGATTCAACTTCTGTAGGTTTCTAGTTCAACAGTTTTTTTGGTATAGCTGTCAAACTAGGGTTTGAATTTTCTGGATACTCAGACATCTAAAAACTGTGATTCTAGGCTCAAAAGATGTGCTCTAGGAGGGCACAACTTTCCATGAAATCAGTTTTTCAAGTCTAAATTGTTTTCACGAAAACCCTAATTTCTTTCGAGGAGAGAGAGAGAGAGCTATTTCACCTTGTGAAAGCTGTCCTGTTCAGGTTAGATCTGATACCATGTTGAATTTTCATATGCTTAGCTAAGACATCAGTATATCATTTCATTTTTCATAACAAAATCATATAAACAGGATCACTGAAAGAAACAGTATCACAAGAACAACATAGATTTATCCTGGGAAAACCCTAAAGGGAAAAACCTAGCAAAAGCTTCCTCAATATAGATGCCCCAAAAGATAAAAGGTAAAACCAAAAAGGAGATATAAGCCTGATCCTCCTCCTTCTCCTGCTACTCTTCTCTTCTCCACTAATGCGCTACACAAGTGAGAGAGTGTGCTCCAAATGAGGAGTGCTACACCTCTATTTATATTCATATGTTCACTTAAGTTAACTCATCCGACATGTAGGATCGAGTTAAATCATGTAGGATCGAGTTACACATGTCGGCTCAAGTAACCACACTAGGGTGCTAATGACCCACCTTTACAATTAGAGGGGACTACCTCATGGCTCTTATTAGTTCTTCCGATTAGGAGCATCGGGGTACAAAGTAATACAAGTGGTTCTCTCGATAGGACCATCGAGGACCACAAAAATATACATATAGAATATTCTTAGAAGTTACAATATTTCAACAAAAAGTACAATTTACTTATTGTAATTAGCCATTCATATATTCTTTGCTTATAAGTCTTCTAGCATAATAATAATTCTACATACATCAACCTTTTAAACACTCTCTAAACAACATCGGTATAAATCCTTATCTATCTGAGTGTGTTTATGCATGTTTTGAATGAGTGAATTTTGATTAAGTCATCCAACTTGATCCATATTACCCATCATTAATAAAATACTAAAGTTACCAGGCATCTTCGAGCTGTAACCCAGAAGAGTTTCCTGGAGAGATAACAAATTGGTGCTATTTCCGGGGAGAGGAAATTGAAGCTCAGCTTCCCTAAGGGATGACATAGATCCAACTTTGATGATAGATGAAGTTTGGACACTGTTTGGGTTGTAATCATCTATCTGTAAACTCCATTGGAATAAGGTGGCTTCGAGAAGACCAAGTACCAGAGAAAATCGTCAAAGGCCACAGTGACACATGTTTCAGATCCTGAAAATATTATAAGGAGAGAAAGAGCTTCACAAAGATAGACTTCTAGATCTACAAGAGGAGCTGAATCAGGTACTTCTAGAGGTAATTATTTTGTTGTATCAAATAGGCCTTCCTTTAAAGCTTCTTCTATTGAAGCATCTAGTTCTCAGAAAACTACAAGTGAATTAGAAAATTTGAAGGTTTGGGAATCTTCAAGCACTTTTTCTTATGTAGACCCAATTCCTGGAAAATCCACTTGGGTAGATATACCACCTATACTTCCTCAGCTACCACCCACACCAGCAACACCTTCTTCTACCCCATCCACACTCACACCTAATATGGTTGCCCTTATGACCAAGATGGAAAAAATCCTCGTTGCTAGACATGCCCCTCTAAATCCGCCTAACCCCCTTTCTGCTATGCCTACTGGATATTATCAAAATACATGCCTAAGTTTACCGGGGAATGATATTTTATAGCTGAAGAACATTTAGAGGCATTCTACAGTTATGCCGAGAATATCAACATTGAACAAGAGGATGTCTAGACTAGGGTTTTTGTACATAGCTTAGATGGTCAGGCTAGGAAATGGTTCAAAGAGTTACCTGCTAGATCGGTAGCTGACATTGAATCCCTAGATGAAATATTATTGAAACATTGGGGAGAAAGAAGAGACCACCTTTAATATATCACAGAGTTTAGCAATTTGAGGAGAGAAAATGTTGAGTCTATTTCAAATTTCACAAAGCAATTCAACAAAATGTTCAGCAGAATCCCTGCTGAGATCAAACCTACAGATACTTCATCCAAAATCACTTATGCAAATGCTTTCGATTCAATGTTTTGTCTTCTTCCCAGAGAAAGAATATCTACTTATTTATCTCTCATGCAAGATGCTTCTCTTGAAGTTGAGTCTATTATTGTTGCATCTCAGAAGATTAAGGGAAAATGGACAAGAAGAAGTAATCTTCAGATCCTTTAGGTCCTTCATTATCAGAGTCAAAAATGGAAAAAATGGCCAAGATGTTGCACATCTTAACAACTAAAATGTCTAAACTTAAAGATCGAGGTCAACAACATGTAAGAGGTAAAGGGACAAATGAGTTTTCTCCTAGAAACCCTAATTTTTTCCCTTACATAAAGAATAACCCACAATATCAGATCCTTCAAATGGATAAGAATTCGGCTAAGGATCAAAGAATTAGAGATCCTTTCCAAAATGTTGTGCTAGAAGAAGAGAAAGATCTTACTCAGGAAGAAAGAGATGCAGAAGACAATATCAACTACATGGAAGATGAAGTTGATCCCTCTTTCTTAACACAATTAGAATATGAGGAATCCCTCATAAATGACTAGATCACTAAAGAAGCCTTCTATCAAGAAGATGATCAAGAAGGCTAAAATTTAAGGTCCAGGATTGTTGCTCCCGGAAAGCAGAGTCCCTTCCCTAGAAAGCAGGCTGCTCCTCCTATTAAAAATATTTCTGCTCCTACAAAACAGATGACTTCTCCTCCAAAATATCAGCAAAGGCCATTGCAGCCATTATTCAGTGATCCAATCCAGCTCAAAACTCCATCAGAAGAAGTAAGAGCTTCTGAAAAACTGTCTTATTCTTTCAATCTTGAGTCAAAAATTCAGAAACTGAAAATCCCTTTTCCCTTTGTAGAACTTATGAAGAATGATTCCTTTAAGTCATCTATATTGAAATCTCTTCAACCAAAGACACCCATAGATGTTGACTTTGTTAATTTTCAAGATGATAAGCCCATAGTAACCCTAGGTCCTATGGTTGAAGAGCTAGATGAGTCTTGTCCTCCCTTCTATATATCCTTGAACATCCATGACAAGATCCTTGACAATTGTTTGCTTGACTCAGGAGCATCCCACAATCTTATGCCAAAACCAGTGATGGATGAGATAGGCCTCAACATTACAAAACCCTACCATGACCTTTTCTCTTTTGAATCTAGGAAAGTCAAATGCCTAGGCCTCATAAAAGACCTTGTCATAAACCTCTCCAAGTTGCCTTCAAAAAGCATAGTGATTGATATAGTAGTTGCCGATATCCTACCCAAGTTTTGCCTCCTCTTGTCTCATGCATGGAGTAAAAGGCTAGGTGGTACCCTATAGATGGATCTTACTTATGCTACAATATCGATGTTTGGAGGAGAAACCAAGAGACTCTACAGAGAAAATAAGCTTGCCTACATCATCACTAATGAGAAGAACTCTGTAAATCACCCCATCTATGCAGTAGACACAGACTTTGGGGCATGGATTCTGCAAATAGATGATTCTCAGCCAATATCTATGCAGCTCACAAATCCTACCTATCAGCAACCTGAAGAAGTAACCACCTCTATCTAGAGCATGTTTTTTGATGGGGCCAGTACTCAAGCCTCAACAGGTGTAGGTGCAGTTTTTATTCCTCCTTCAAAAGAGACCATTCATTTGTCTTATAAACTCGATTTCAAGATTACTAACAATATAGCAGACTATGAGGCTTTGCTATTGGGAGTAAAGGCTACCAAGGAGATGGGAATCATGTGCCTGACGATATTTCAAGATGCAGATCTCATCATACAGCAGGTGAAGAGTACTTTTTAAGCAAAGAATGTCAAGCTAAAGGCATACAGAGATGAGGTATACTCTTTCATGTTTTTTTACATTTCCTATATACCTAGAGCTATGAACCATCTAGCTGATTCCCTTTTTATCTCTGCCAATATGTTCACTCCTCCTATGCCTCCTAAATTGAACTATGAAATTCAAGTTAAGTACAAGCCATCCCTACCTGATAATGTTAAATTTTGGAAGGTCTTTGAGAATGATGATGAACTTAGTAAATTTCTCCAGGTTGTTGATGAATTTTCTGATATGCATATTGACCAAGAAAACCTAAATGTGAAGGAATCTGAGAAGTCTAAATTAAAATAGAAAACGGGTAAACAAAATACTGTTCAGTTGCCAAGCAAGCATATACCTTGAGGTCTAGTACCTCTTGAAGAGATATTCAACCATAATGATGTCCCCTTCAAACATATGAAAAGGGAGAAATACCCCACTATCCATGAGCACAATATAGGTAGCCAAAGTCATCCAAAATTCATAAGTTTGTCTACTGAGTTGACTGTTGATCAAAGGTCAGAAGTTTGCAGTCTTATGAAAGAGTTTGCTAATATATTTGCTCAGGAATACAGTGATATGAAAACATATGACATAGATATCATCCAACATAGAATTCCCCTGGAAAAGGACACTATCCCTTTCAAACAAAATCTAAGGCCTATCAGTCTTTTCTTACTTCCTGTGATTGAAAAGGAAATAAAAAAGTGACTTGATGCTAAAATCATAATTCCACTAAGGTATTCTAAATGGATTGCAAATTTAGTAATTGCGAGGAAGAAAAATGGTGAGATCACGTTTTGTGTTGACTTTAGAAACCTAAATAAATTCTCCAAGAAAGAAAACTATCCCTTACCCAAGATGGAGCATCTGTTGCAAAGAGTCTCAGGAGCTAGTGTCATGTCAATCCTAGATCGCTTCTTTGGCTACAATCAAGTTTTTGTACACCGTGATGATCAATAAAAAAATGCGTTTACCACTTGTTGGGGTACCTTCATGTATTCCAAGATGCCATTTGGGCTGATGAATGTCGTGGCCACTTTTCAGAGGGCCATGGACATGGGATTTGTGGGATTAAAGGACAAGTTTGTTCTCATATATCTTAATGACCTCACTTTATACTCCAACAACCATGAAGAACATTTGGAGAACTTAAGAAAGGTTTTTTTGAAATGTAGACAGTTTGGGATATCTTTGAACCCAAAAAAGTCTCAATTTTCTCTCAAAGAGGGCAAACTCCTAGGTCACATAGTTTCAAGAGAAGGTGTGAAGATTGATCCTATTCGGGTCGAAGCAATCCAAAAATTATCCATACCTAGGTCAAAAAATAATATTCTATCATTCCTTGGTTAGATAAATTTTGTTAGGAGGTTTATTCCAAATTTTTATGAGTTCGTGAAACACATAACTTCTATGTTGAGGAAGGAAGCTGAAATCAAATGGAAATAAAATGCAAGAAGCTCTTTTAAAGCCATCAAGTAGGCTATCATGGAAGCTCCCACTCTAATTATTCTAGACTATACCAAGATCTTCTGTATTTTCTCTTTTGCTTCCTATGATATAGTGGAAGCAGTTTTGTTATAGAAGGATGCGAAAGGTCTGGACCACCCCATTGCTTTTTTTAGTAAAACATTAAGGGACATTGAACTGAAGTATGATCCTATCTAAAAACAATCTTATTCTCTTGTTAAGTCATTGAAATCTTTCAGAATTTATATTCTACACACAAAGGTCATTTCCCATGTCCCCTTAGCTTCTGTGAAGGATGCCTTAACCCAGCCTGAAATTGATGGAAAGAGAGCCAAATGGATTGAAAAGCTGATTGAGTTTGACATAGAAGTAAAGCCCACCAATATACTAAAAGGAAAAGGCCTATCTAAGCTTATTTCTAAACCAAATTGTGATCTACGGGACATGAATTTCATTGGTATAAGTTTAGAAAACTTGCAGACAGAGGTAGCAACATAAGAGTAGCATGATAGTCAGTAGGTGGATGAGAATTTGTCTTCATGTGAGTGGTATTCAGGTATTATTCATTTTTTGCAAAATTTAGAAGTTCCCACTGAACTTAGCATGATTCAAGCACGGGATCTTAAGCTTAAGTGTGTTAAATTTTGCATAACTAAAAATCTGTTGTATTGGAAAGATCCTTCTGGTATTTTACTAAGATGTTTACATAAAAATGAGTCAGTTCAAGTCATGCATCAGTTCCATTCAAGCATATGTCAAGGACATAATTACTGGAAGACTACATCCCACAAGATCCTGAGGGCTGGATACTATTGGCCTATCCTTTTCTCTAATGTGTGCACCTTTATGAAACCTTGTGACAAATGCCAAATATTCATAGGAAAACAGCAGCTCAGATATTTGCCCCATAGACCTATTGTAGTGAGTGGCCCTTTCCATTAGTGGGGTCTTGATTTCATAGGTGAGATTAATCCTTCATCAAGTGGTCAACACAAATGGATCGTAGTAGCCACTGATTATTTCACCAAGTGGATAGAGGCAATCCCCACAAGGAATGCCACTCATCAAGTCATCATGAAGTTTCTATATGAAAACATCTTTATCAGATTTGGCTTCCTAGAAATACTAGTGACTGATAATGCTCCAGCTTTTAAATCCGGTGCATTGTTCAACATGTGTGAGTCAATGGGAATTCAATTGGTACATTATACTTCCTACTACCCTCAAGGAAATGGCCTTGATGAGTCATCCAATAAGAGACTATTTAGAATCATCAAAAAACTATTGGAGAAGAATAAGAAGAGACGGGACTCTAAACTAAAGTTTTCTCTTTGGGCTGACGGAGTGACTGACAAAAAATCCATTGGGAATTCTCCTTTTAAGTTGGTTTATGGTACTGATTCTATTTTCCCCATACAATTGGTTCTACCAGTAGAAAAATTCTTTCAAGATGAACCGAATGACATGGTAAGAATAATGCTTGATTTGGTTGAGTTGCAGCAAGTTAGAGAACAGTTGGTGGAGAAGTCAGAAGCTCACCAAAAGAAGATAAAAAGTACTTTTGACAAGGAAAAGGTGGACAATTTTCATGTTGCATACTGGGTTTTGAAATGAGATGTTGTCAAGAAAGACAAGGGAAAGCACAGCAAAATTTATTCTCTGTTGATAGATCCTTTTGTGATAACTAAGGTGCAACGAAACAACACTTTCAAACTGAAAATTCTAGAAGGTGAGGATATGTTTGATGGCCCATTCAATGGCCGATTTTTGAACTCTATTTCATCCAAGGCTTGTGTTAGCACTGAGATCATGCCCATAGGTTGGGTGGAAAAAAGGACTCTCTCCCGGGAAACAGCAGAACCACTTTAGACTGTGCCTCTAGCCCTATGCATTCAAAGAGGGATCTCTCGCTTGTGTTTATGTTTACTTCACATAGGATATTCAATCAAGAAAGGTCAAGAGGCTATACTCCTAAATGGAATGGGTGCATTAATGTAAGATGTATGTGGGACTATAAGAGTAAGCGACCACTGGGAAATGGAGTCGAAGTTCCGAGTAGGGAACATTTTGTGGGAGGTAAAGAATGGCGTGAATTTACAAACAAAGGTAAGATAGTTGTCGATCTTGCAATCAAGAGATATTTATCGGGTGATTAGTAGATGAGAGCAAATATTCCATCATGCAGAGAACCAACAAGATGAATTCTATGTAACTTTAGAAGAAAACTTAATGAATGTCTGAAACAATAGACGGAGCATAGCATGTATGAATTACAAACTATTATACACTCATTTCATACATGAAGGAAGTTAACAAATTGGAATGAAAGCATGAAGAACATTTCACTTAAAGAGATTACATATTGAAAGAAGCAATGACATAGGAATCTCTGCATTGAAACATAATCCTTCCTCTGCAAAATTATTCACAACATAAAAATAAGATACTATTTACAAGGGAGAGCCTCAGCCCTTGAAAGTTTCCCAACCAACCAACTAACTTCTATCTCCCTCTATCGGGATTGTATTTATACTATTTCAGTGCTGAGATTACTCTCTGAAACAAACCTAAAAACTGTTTCTAGTCACAATCAAACGTTAAAAGTCTAGAGAGTGGAGCTATTTCCATGATTTAAAAATGTGAATAAAAATCATGGAGCTGTAGCATGTGGTAATGTGGACTGATAGCGGAGATTTTTCTTTATCATGGTATGTGAAAGCGATCCCTATGTTTCCTGATGATGGTCAATTGCCACTTAGACCGTTTCAGACATGCCTTTCCGCCTCCTTTGACCGGCATGCTTATTTCAAATCATGTTGCTCAAAGGCTAAAAATAAGACTCATGCGCTGGTGCCCGATCATTTTCCCAGCCCTTCCTTCATCTGGTAGCATGATTATAGGAGGGAACTGGGAAAAGGGTAGCCATGCCCTTGGTGATGATACATGTCTTAAGATATTTATCATCTTTGTATCACTTTCTCCCTCCTACGAGGAGGGTTTTCTCGTAGGCCACGTAGCTGGGTGTGTGTTTGACCTCCTCCTCGCCCATGTAAAAGTCATTAAGTGGAGACTATAGGGGCGTTGATGAAGGATTCAGACCTATACTATCCCAAACTGAACATTTTCTCCAACAGCTCCGCCACCATTGTGTGTTGGGACTTCGGAGGTCGTGACTGCAACTGTAGGTGTCAGTGAAGCATCCTCGTGATGTAAAAACCCATGCATAGTGCATATGAAGGTAGGGATGTGTGGAAATAGTTGAACCTCCCTAGGTGTTTAACATCTATGCCCCAGTGGTTGGCACTTTCCTGTCGTAGATAGCCAAGATTGTGAAGAAACAAAATTTTATGTTCGCCAACCATTAGTATGCCTTGTTGAGCTAACTTCTAAAACCAAACAGTTGTGGCTATATGCGAAGGGACTCAACACTTTTCATAGTTCAACCTTTACCTCTCACCATCTGTACATTTCCATACCTCAACAACTTCATAATATGGCACTATATAGGGCAAGCCGAAACATCCTGGAGATGGATACATCCTTGAATACTTCTTGACGTGACAATAGCATGTGTGATTCCAGGGTGGGGATCTTCTCCTCTAATGTTTAATTATCTTATTTGATATGGGTAGGATTTTAAACATTTCCCATGTGGCTGCCCAGCTAGTTTTAAAGAATGTGGATTTGACCTTTCTTGTCTTTTCATTTACTGTGATGGTGGCACTGAGCGGACTCAGTTCCTGGTGTCTCTTCACTTCATGTAGACATTTGATTTGTCACTTCAAAACATGAACTTCATGCTTCCCTACTATTTTTCCTATGTGAGCTAGCCAGACCTGTGGAATCGAGGAAGTTAGTGTCATTGGATGGGACCTTTGCATTAGGTTTATAAAAAATGGCGTCGAGGGAATCGACCAATCTATCGGGAGGCAGATTACATGTATGCACATCCCTTTTTCTGTCATCTCCACACTAGAAGCGATGCTTACAACCCCAAGGATTCCTCATCCCTTTGATTTGGGGAACCTTTCACGTCCACCGTCCATGTTTCTTTACTTTTGCCACCAATTTCTTCTCTCTTGATACAACAAGTAGCTCTAGATCGTGGCATGTTCTTACCCGTCAATCGTGATCGACCTTTCTACACAACCGTCAATTTGAGTGGGTCCTATCACCTCTTCATGAATCAAGATCCTGACGTTATCTGTGCTAGTTTAGATCATGAAAAGAACCTTAACCGTGGATATATTCCCTTCTTTTTCATGACCATTGATATTTGCATCTAGTACCACTTTTTGCGATTTGGAATCATGACTTTATCCACACAAGTTGGGCTTGTGAAATTGGCTGGGACTGTAGATCTTCTTCTTCTTTCATCTTCGTTGTCAGATGCTTCCTCCCTTTAACCTATTTCATGATTTGGGAAAGTTCCCTCTACCGAGCATGTTTGTTCAGCGAGACTATCTTGGGATTTCGATCGGGCTTCGCCCTAGTCTTGGCCTTTCATTGTTTTCCCATTTTAACAAACTTTGCAAATGCCAAATTTGACCATTCCTTTGTGTTTTTTGGTCAAGACCACTTTCTGTTGTTGCTCTTCTTCCTTGTGATCCTGGATCATTGGTCTATGATGCCTATCTCTATCGTCTATGCTGCTGCAAGTTTTCACCTCCGAAGGAATCTACCATTGTAGATTGAGCTCTCTTCATTATCTAACATCCTCAAATCATGGAAAATGTGCCTCTGATAATCTGGAGGGCGCTCACACAGTGTTCAAATGAATAGGACCCTTTTCAAACTATATCAAGCCCATAAATTGACTGTTGCAAATGGAGTGCTAACAACTGGCTGCATGAGGGATGTTATCCTCCCATATAGGTAGTAAAGAACCCCCATAGACCAAGTGCCAAATCCATTGGGTCGTCCCCAATATTTTCTTTGAAGCCTCCATTCTGCTCTGAGCTACTGCTTTAGCAAAGTTATGTCACTCTTGCAAACCATGCTCTTGACTACAAACCTGTGCTTACAACTGAAAATGAAAACAACTAAAATAGAAATGAAGGAAATGTTCAATGATTTCCGAGCTTAATTTTTCCTACCTACTCTACCTAATTTAGTGCATAAGTCCGATTAAGTGAAATCGGACTTCCAATGAAGCCAATCAAGCAGCTTGCCTAATAGTTTTGTTTCCTTTTCATGCTTCATGAACATGAATGAAATACATAATGGAAGAGGGAAATAACAAATAAACCGATCTTTACAATAGAGATGTGACCAGTCATTACCATTACCTATCCCTTCCATGTATTCTGCTATGGGGTCATAGAAAACATGACAACCTCCAGTATATTCTATCATATGTTCATGGGAAAGCTGTTTGGAACTCCCTTCCTCTGGTGATCTGTCAGGATGATACTTGGAAGAACCTAGAAATGGGCCCACAGAATCATTCTCCAATGAAACATCCATCCTTTCACTCAAAATATCTGCAACTAGAGATTCACCTTCTTCATGTGCCTTAGGATGGATGTCCTCTTTTTCTTCGACAGGACCAAGTAAGCACATTACTCCTTCATGGGGTGATATGCCTAAAGGTATAAAATTAAAAAATGTATTTATTTGAGGACTGTCATCTCCTTCTTCGTAAACTCAACATATCATCACAAAATCCTGACGTATCAATAGCCGGAGAGGGGTTGCACGACCATTCCTCTTTATCCTCTTCTTTTCCATATAATTTTTTGGAAGGCACCATCTCCTCTAACTTATGTTTCTGCTTATAGGTTTTAATCATGTTCTGTATTAATTCAAAATAGGAATAACACAGGGGTAGGCTATCACCTTCAGCACATTTATCATCCTTCCTTGTCCCAACCTTCTGAATTTGCACTGCAACTTGATTTTCTCCATTAGCAGACCTTGGTTCTATAACTAGCTCTTTAGGAATATCCCCAAGGTACTCCTCCTCATACTCATCGTATACAGGCACATCGAAATCCTTTTTAAAATTGTCCTTTACGGACCCGGTGCTGAGTAGATTGCAATCTTTAGAAAACAGACATGCATAACCATATGCTCCTATATCAGGCTGATCATCTTTCTATCTACCAAGGGAAAGATTTAGCTAAACAGGTACTCTCCTTTTCTGCTTGTAGGTCCCAACCAATTTTAATGTATCTTTTATTTCATCACTGTGACCTGACAAATTTTTGGACATCTTAAGGTTTTCCTCAACCTCCAAAGAATCAGTAAACATGCGGCTGCAAAGTGGTTGATTTTATTTCCAAAAGAAGCAAGGACAACTCAAGAGGAAAGGTGGATTCATAATAGATCTTAGTAGTGTTCTCAAGAGGTTGGAATTCCTTGGGCATGTTATAATAAAAGCTTGCAAATATTTTATTAAAACTAGATATGGCCTCACCCTCATGCCTCTTCAGGGAATTAAATTCTGAAAGTATTTGATCCAGTGGCCTTCTCCTACCCCAAAACTTTAAAAAGGTGCAAGAAAACTCTTCCTAGGTATTGATGGACTTAGGTTGCAAGTGTTTGAACCATTCTTTAGCATATCCTTGCAAAGACTGGGAAAAAGTCCTCATATAAACATCGTCATGCTCTATCTCAAAAAGGTCAGAGAAATGTTCAAAGGCTTGTAAATGTTTCTCAATAGTGAAGTCTTTGGATTCTCCATCAAATTTGGGGAGGTACTTGTAATGTTTCGCAAGAAAATCATGGAGGATAGGAGGCAATTGTAGTGGTTTGTACCGGTTTGGAAAATTGGGAGAGACTAGGTTAGGCACAATAGATACGCTATTGACCGAGGTTTCATGATGTTCATAGGGGTGACCTTTGATGTCATGAGTTTCAAGAGAAAAATATGGGTCAGAATCACATGTACAAGATGATGCAATGCTTTTGGTTCGTAAAGAAGGATAAATAGGAATATATTCATAGTTTTGTTATGAATGAATTGAACCATAGAAGGTTGTTTTGATAAATCTAAGAAAGGATAAGAACAAACTTACAAGACAAGACAAGGCATCTTGGAAGAAACGTAAAGTTGAGTATCTTAACCTTTCACCATGCATTTTTAGGCCTTACAAGGCGCTTATTTTTCTAGACAGATCCTACCAGTTTTTTCTGACCATTTGATTTCTGGGTCATACCACTAGTGGAGTCATTGAAGTCTGAATCCTTCAAGAGTGGAGTCTCCAGGTGAAAATTGGTCAACCTTCTTTATATCTTATCATTGTTCACCATCAACAACCAGATTTGAACTATATCATTCTTCCTAGGGATGATCTTCAATATTGTCCCCGGCAACAGCGCTAGTTTGTTAGCGTTGGGATCATGCCCATAGGTTGGGAAAGAAAAAGGGCTCTCTCCTGAGAAACATCAGGACCACTTTAGACTGTGCCTCTGGCCCTGCATAGTTAGAGAGGGATCTCTTGCTTGTTTTTAGGTTTACTTCATGTAGGATATTCGATCAAGAATGGTCAGGAGGCCAGAATCTTGAATGGAATGGGTGCATTAATGTAAGATGTAGGTGGGACTATTAGAGTAAGGGACCATTGGGAAATGGAGTTGAAGGTTTGGGTAGGGAAAATTTTGCAGGAGGTAAAGAATGATGTGGATTTACAAACAGAGGCAAGATAGCCATCGATCTTGCAATCAGGAGATATTTAGTGAGTGATTAGTAGATTAGAGGGAATAGTCCATCACGCAGAGCACCAACAAAATGAATTCTACTTACCTTTAGAAGAAAACTTAATGAATGTATGAAACAATAGACGGAGCATAACATGTATGAATTCCAAACTGTTATACACTCATTTCAGACATGAAATAAATTAACAAACTAGAATGAAAATATGAAGAACATTTCATGTAAATAGATTACATATTGAAAGAAGCAACGACACAGGAATCTCTTCCTTGAAAGACAATCATTCCTCTGCAAAATTATTCACAACATGGAAATCAGATACTATTTACAATGGAGAGCCTCATCCCTTGAAAGTTTCCCAACCAACTAACTTCTATCTCCCTCTATCGGGGGTGTATTTATACTATTTCAGTGCTGAGATTACTCTTTGAAACAAACCTAAAAGTTGTTTCGAGTCACAATCAAATGTTAATAGTCTAGAGAGTGGAACTATTGCCACAATTTACAAATGTGAATGAACATCATGGAGATATAGTGCGTGGTAACACAGACTGACAGCATAGTGTTTTCTTTATCTTGGTATGTGAAAGTGATCCCTATGTTTCCTGCTGACGGTCAATTTCCTCTCAGACCATTTCAGACATGCCTTTTTGACTCCTTTGACTAGCCTGCTTCATTCATATCACATTGCTCAAAGGCTGATAAGAAGACCCTTTCCCTAGTGCCTGATCATTTTCCCAGCCCTTCCTTTGTTTGATAACACGGTTATAGGAGGGAACCAGGAAAAGGGTGTCCATGCACTTGGTGATGATAAACGTCTTAATAGATTTATTATCTTTGTATCGCTTTCTCCCTCCTACGAGGAGCGTTTTTGGGCAGGCCACGTAGCTGGGTGTGTGTTTGACCTCCTCCTCTCCCATGGAAAAGTCATTAAGTGGATACTAAAGGGGTTTTTATGAAGGCTTCAGACCTCTACTATCTTAGACTGATCATTTTCTCGAACAGCTTCGCCACCATTGTGTGTTGGGACTTCAGAGGTTGTGATGACAAGTGGAGGTGTTGGAGAAGCGTCCTCGGGATGTAAAAACCCATGCACAGCGTATCTAATGTAGGGATGTGTGGAAACAGTTGAACCAACCTAGGTGTTTAACATTTGTGCCCCTGTGGTTGGCACTTTCTTGGTGTAGATATCCAGGATGGTCAAGAAACACAATTTTATGTTCGCCAACCATTAGTATCCCTTGTCGAGCTAACTTCTCAAACCACACAGTCATGGCTATATGTGAAGGAACTCAACACTTCTCGTAGTTCAACCTTTACTTCTCACTGTCTGTACATTTCCATACCTCAACAACTTCAAAAGATGGCGCTATATAGGGAAAGCCGAAACGGCCTAGATATGGCTACACCCTTGAATACTGGTCGAAGTGATAGTAGCATGTGTGACGCCACGGTGGGGATCTTCTCCTCTAATGTTTAATTATCTTATCTGATATGGGTATGATTTTAAGCACTTCGCATGTGGCTGTCTAGATGGTTTTAAAGAATGTGGATTTGACCTTTTTTTCCTTTTCATTCACTGTGACAGTGTCGCTGACCGGACTTAGTTCATGGCATCTCTTCACTTTGTGTAGACATTTGATTTGTCACTTCAAAACCTGAACTTCCTGCTTCCCTACTATTTTTCCTACATGAGCCACATGCTGGACCTGTGGAGTCAAGGAAGTTAGTGTCATTGGATGGGACCTTTGCCTTAGGTTTATAAAAAATGGCGTCAAGGGAATCAACCAATCTACCGGGAGGCGGATTAAATGTATGAACATCCCTTCTACTGTCATCTCTGCACTAGATGCGACACTTACAGCCCCAAAGATTCCTCAACCCTATGATTTGGGGAAAATTTCACGTCCACCATCCACGTTTCTTTACTTCTGCCACCAATTTCTTCTCTCTTGATACAACGGGAAACTTTAGATCATGGCGTGTTCTTACCCATCAATCGTGATCGACCTTTCTGCGCAACCGTCGATCTGAGTGGGTCCTATCACCTCTTCACAAATCAGGATCCTGATGTTGTCCATGGTATTTTAGATCAAAAAAATAACCTCGACTGTAGATCTATTCCCTTCTTTGTTGCGACCATTGATATTTGCAGCCGGTACCACTTTTCGCGATTTGGAATCGCAACTTTATCTGCACAAGTTTGGATTGAAAAATCAGCTGGGACCGTAGATCTTCTTGTGCTTTCATCTCTGTCATTAGATGCTTCCTCCCTTTAACATATTTTTCAACTTGGGAAAGTTCCCTCTACTGAGCATGTTTGTTCAACAAGACTGACTTGGGCCGTCAATCGGGTTTTTCCCTGCTCTCGGCCTTTCATTGTTTGCCCGTTTTAACAAAATTTGCAAATGCCAAATTTGACCATTCCTTTTCCTTTTTTGGTTAAGACCACATTTTGTCATCTCTCTTCTTCCTTGTGATCCCAGATCATTGGTCTATGATGTCTATCTCTATTTTCTATGCTGCTGCAAGTCTTCACCTCCAGAGGAATCTACCATTGTAGATTGAGCTCTCTTCATTATCTTATGACCTCAAAACATGGAAAATGTGCCTCTGATAATCTGGAGGGTGATCACATAGTGTTCAAATGAATAGGACCCTTTTCGGACTCTGTCAGGCCCATAAATTGATTGTTGCAAATGGAGTACTAACAACTTCAAAGCCTTGTCACTGTCAATATCCTTTTCGTTTTTGTTTTTGCAAAAGAACTCCATGCCCAATTGAATGCTAGAAGATAGGTTTAATTTTTTGTTTTTTAGGAAAGGAATTTGGTCTGTGGTTCTAGGAACCTCACAAGGAGGTTTCCATCCCCAAGTAGGAGCCACATGTTATCTCATCAATAAATTAGACTTAGAAAATTTATTTATTGTAGTGACAGGAAGTCAAAAAACATTTTTTGAATATTGTAAGGCTCATTGTGAGAGTTTTTGGTGTTTAATAAAGTCTAAAACACTTTGGACTCTATTTTTCTAATAAAAAATCAAAGATCAGCTTTTGGTGGCTTAGGAGAACATCTCAATTGTTCATGAGCCATCGAAAAGCCCAGCTTTCGACAGCTTAAAAATACAATTTGGGGCTATGTTAGCCACTAAAATTGCAAGGAAGTTAAAATGGATGGCATATCGATCACACTCAGCAACCATCAACATGAAAAGTGCTATCATAAATCCGTTAAGCGCCGAAATTGTTGAAATATTGTAACTTCAAAGAATATTCTATATGTGTTTCTTTGTGGTCCCCGATGGTCCTACCAGGAGAACCACTTGTATTACTTTGTACCTCAATGCTCCTAATCAAAAGAACTAATAAGAGTCATGAGGCAATCCCCTCTAATTGTAAAGGTGGGTCATTAGCACCCTAGTGTGGTTACTTGAGCCTACATGTGTAACTCGAGCCTACATGACAGATGAGTTAACTTAAGTGAACAGATGAATATAAATAGAGGTGTAGTGCTCCTCATTTGAAACACACACACTCTCACTTGTGTAGCGCATTAGTGGAGAAGAGAAGTAGCTCGAGAAGGAGGAGGATCAGGATTTGATCTCCTTGCTGGTTTTATCTTTTATCTTTTGGGGCATCTATATTGAGAAGATTTTGCTGGGTTTTTCCCTTTAGAGTTTTCCCAGGATAAATCTTTGTGTTCCTTTTGTATGGTTGTGCTTGTCTATCTTTCAGTGATCCTATTTATATGCTTTTGTTATGAAAATGAAATGAAATACCAATGTCTTAGCTAATCATATGAAAATTTAACATGGTATCAGAGCCACCCTGAAAAGAAGACATTGTGCAGCCATAAAATCTAGGGCTTCTTACTTGTTGGTTCTCTCTCCACAATTGATCAGCAAAATAAGGCTAGGCTGACTCTCCATTGAAGGGCGCACCTTTCTGTCGAAGCAGAATTCGATTCCGAGCATTTCCAGTTTTCGGTGCGGGAAATTAGGGCTTCTTACTGAAGAGCAATTTTTTAGTGAGCCTAGCATAGGATTTCTCTCCTCATAAAAATCAAAGTTTAGAGACCTGGATCAAAAAATTTTGTTGGGTGAAACTCTAGGAAAGTAAAACCCTAGTTTGACCCCGAGCTAGAAAAACCCTAAATACTAAAAATGCTAAGTTTTGGTACATTCGCTATATCCCAAGATTGGAAAAGTATCAGGAGTGGAAACTTGCATAGACCGAAGATAAAATCTGGATGTACACTGTGTCCAAAATTCAGCCTTAGATTAACTATATTCTGGGACATATGATCCCTCAAAGTTAGAGTTCCAGCCTCCTCTAGAATTCATCCCTAAACAGGACACCTGGGGAAAATTGCTATAGCATGGGCTACAGAGGTCCAAATTAAATTCCTAAAGATGCTCCAGAAAGAGCATAGAATTTAAATTTTGTGTTCCCAAATTTCAGAACCAGAAGAGGAAACAATGACACGTGGAAGGCTGTACAACTTCACTATTCTGAACAATCCTGTAACACGTCACCTTGGGAAAAGGATCATAAATCCCAATTGGTGAAACCAATTCTAATGAAACCTTTGGTGTTGGATTAGGGAAATGCGAGGTTAGCTCAGTGAAAAATTTCAGACATATAGAAATTTTAATTGTAGACATATCACAGAAGCAGTGACAAGCATTTCTGTAGAAGAAATTGGAAAACTAGGGCTTCCTATTCCGAGAGCTTTCCTCCACTATTTTCAGAAAAGGAGTACATTGGACAGCTCCATTTGAAGAGATATATCTTTCTATCCAATTAGATCTGAAATATTCCAAGTTTTTAAAATTATGGTTTCTCTGACAAACCCTAGATTAGCCATGTTTGGAAGCAGGATAGACACCTCAAATCGGTAAGATCTAATCTTTTGCTATTTGAATTTGAGGTTCTCATTTCAAAGTGATCTATCACATCAGCTTGTTGATAAGCTTGGTGAAGTTGACAACTTCTAAGCATGGAAGTATTTGATCTCTTTGAAGAAAATGAATTGGACACCTACATGAGTAGAGAGGTTCCAGTTCCATACAGAGATGAGGCTCAAAGCCTTACACAAGAAGAACTTGATCAAGGCCAAGAAGATCATTGTTGATTCAATCACGGATCAACTTGTACCACAAGTGTATTCCCTAAAGACACCGAAGACATTTGATTCCTTGATCAAGATATTTGAAGATAAGAACATAAATCAGAAGATGGCTTTAAGAAAATAGTTGAAGAATGTGAAGATCTAGAATGCAGAACATCTTGAAGTAGTAGAAGAAGAAGTGGAGAATGGAGAAGTGGTGATAGCCACCTTGAATGGTCTCCCAAGATCGTGGGATTCATTCATACGAAGAATATATGCTAGAAGGAAGTGATTACTTTCAGTTGACTCTAGGAAGAGGAAGAAGCTCAACTCATAAGAAGAGAAGAAGAAGATGGGAGCAATTGAAGATGAAGCTCTCACCATTCAAAGAAGATCCCTCAAGTGATGAGGAATGTGAAGAACTCAATTCTTGAAGAACCTCTTATCCATCTTATCATTTGAATAAGAAATGATGATGTCATGAAGAAGATGATGAAGCAGAATGATCAAGATGGAGTTTACCCACGAAACAAATAAAAGATAAGTATTCAATTGTCATTTCATGATATTGTTTTGTTATACATTTGATTATATTCAGTTGATGTGTTATGCATGATAGATTTTTTTATTTTTTTTTGCATTAATGACTGTATACCACTAATATGCATGTGATGGCTAAGTAGCTCATGGTGCTCTCCATTTCTACTTATCTAGAATGAAGTTTCCTTGATGACATACTGGATTAGTGCACAATCTCAATAATGTCATGATAGAGATGGAAGGCATCTAGGAAGTTTATGTGAGATATGGATGAATGTTGTATTGGCTAAACAGTTGCATGATGCATAAGAATTTGTTGTTATGAATATGTTTTATGAAATAGTTCTAACCATGTAGCTGGTGCATTTGAATTGTAGGAAAGGTCCTGTACAACCTCCTACAAGAAGGATGAGACTTGTTCTGAAGAACAAGTGATGACAATTCAAGATTCACTGCAATACAATCTGAAGCTCCCAGGGTCAGAGACACCATGACGGAAGAAAGAGCTTCAGAGAGTAGTAGATCCACCTTGAAGGATGAATACCACCATGGGTATGAGAGATAACTCAAGATGAAGAAAAGAATGCTATGAAAGAAGCTATGATCAAAGAATAACAGTTGATCATGGGGAATGATGTATATGATATGATTTTGAGACATAAAGGGAAGTACGTAGTATCCTCCATATGGATCCACAAGAACAAGTGTTCAAATCAAGGTTCGTGATTTTCCTCAGAAAGAATAGACTATGGCATGACATACTCTATTGACCAGTATATATCAAGCATAGAACCACCTGTACATAATGAAGAGGGAAGATGATACTCCACTTTAGGGGGAGTGACTACAAAAGATATCTGAGTTCAACATGCTACAACATGATGGATAGCTTTGTGATGGATTGAGACTTTACCAAGAGTAAAGTGGGTTCCAACCTTCAAGGTTGAATGTAGAAGACTAGGATATGTTGATGACCTGACAAGACGAACTCATGGAAGATGTTATGATGAAAGAATACTAGAATGATGTTTGGGATATAGTACTCAAACCAGAAAGCAAGAATGTGGTATCTTTCAAATGGATTTGCAAATATGTTGATGATAGAAGTAAGGAAATACTTGTGGCTAGAGGTTTCTATCAGAAAGAGGGAATTAATTCTGAAGAGACACTTACTCCAGGAAGTAAGGCACACTTCCTTTAGAACTATCATGGTAGTTTCTTCCATGATGAAGTAAAGACAAGCCTTCCTTACTGGAATGATTGAGGAATATTTTTACATTGAATAGTCACAAGGATTTGAAGTTGAAGATAGATGGAATCACATATGCAAGTTGAAGAAGGCCCTCTATGGCCTGAAGCAAGCTCCCAGAGCTTGGTATGCAAGAATAGATAGTTTCCTGATGAGCATGGGCCTTTCCAAGAGTATAGTCGATCCTAACCTTTACTACAAGGTTGTAGAATATGAACCTATCATCTTGTTATTATATGTTGATGACTTATTCTTGACATGGAATGAGAAACAGATCATGGAAAGCAAGAAGAAACTAGCAGAAGAATTTGAGATGAAAGACCTTGGGTTAATGCATTATTTCCTAGGTCTAGAAGTATGGCAAAGTTCAGAAGGAATATTTCTCAACCAGGGAAAGTATGCGGTAGAGATATTGAAGAGATTCAATATGTTTGAATGCAAATCCATGGCCACACCCATGGACTCCAACCTGAAGCTGTTAGCTGATGACTCATCAGAGTTAGTGGATGTGACTCATTACAGACAGATCATTGGATCACTGATGTACTTATGAAATACCAGACCAGACATTTGTTTTGCTATGAACACCTTAAGTCAATATCTTGTTCAACCAAGACGGGTTCACCTAGTAGCTGCAAAACATGTGTTGAGATATCTGAAAGGGACCATAGACCTTGGTCTATACTATGATGGAAACCATGACTACAGATTGTATGGCTATACAGATGCAGATTGAGCTAGAGGTATCTCAAACAGGAAAAGCACATCAGGTAGATGATTTTGGGTCTATTATGAGTTCATGGTTTAATAGGAAATAGTCTAGTGTTTCTCTTAGCATGGCTGAAGCAGAATACATAGCAGATTGCTCTGCTAAGTTGTGAAGCCATATGGATTTGGAAGTTGTTATCAGGTCCCTTTGACTTGAAGATAGATACAGATGATGGTGATTCAGTATTTCTATACTGAATATAGAGATGATGATGTTTCAGTATTCCCATATGAAGATATAGATGATGATGATTTCATTATTCCCATACTGAAGATATAGATGATGTTTCAGTATTTATATACTGTAGATTTAGATGATGGTGATTCTATATTTCTATACTGAATATAGAGGTGATGATGCTTTCACTATCCACATACTGGAGATACAGATGGTGATAGTTCAGTATCCACATACTGAAGATGTAGATGATGATGGTTTAGATGATGATGTGTTGGCGAAACCTCTGTCCTGAGTAAAGTTCAAACACTTTCGAGACAAGCTTGTTGTGGTTCGAAAAGAACTTCCCTGAAAGGGGGAGTAGTGATGTTGCAGTGGGATTGTATCATCCCTTGTCACTTGCCCTAAAGTGAGTCGGTGACCTCGGTCTCAAGAATGAAGAGGGATTGTATCATCCTGGGACATATGTCCATAATAGATCCAGTGACTTTGGTCCTCGAGAATGTGGTGGGATTGTATCATCCTTGGGAAATTTCCCTAAAGTGATTCGATGACCTTGCTCCTCGAGAATGCAGTGGGATTGTATCATCACTGGTCACTTTCCCTAAAGTGATCTGGAGACCTCAGTCTTTGAGAATGAACAGGGATTGTATCATCCTGGGAAATATGTCCAGAAGTGATCCGGTGACTTCGGTCATTGAGAATGTGGCAGGATTGTATCATCCTTGAACTTCAGTTCAGAATAGATCCGGTGTAACTTCGGTCATCGAGAATGTGGCAGGATTGTATCATCCTTGAACTTCAGTTCAGAATGGATCTGGTGTAACTTTGGTCATCGAGAATGTGGCAGGATTGTGTCATCCTTGAACTTCGGTTCAGAATGGATCTAGTGTAACTTCAGTCATCGAGAATGTGGCAGGATTGTATCATCCTTGAACTTCGGTTTAGAATGGATCCGGTGTAACTTAGATCATCGAGAATGTGGCTGGATTGTATCAACCTTGAACTTCAGTTCAGAATGGATCCGGTGTAACTTCGATCATCAAGAATGTGGCTGGATTGTATCATCCTTGAACTTCGGTTCAAGACAGATCCAGTGTAACTTCAGTCATCGAGAATGTGGCAGGATTGTATCATCCTTGAACTTCGGTTCAGAATAGATCCAGTGTAACTTTGGTCATCGAGAATGTGGCAGGATTGTATCGTCCTTGAAATTTGTTTCAGAATGGATCTGGTGTAACTTCGGTCATCGAGAATGTGGCAAGATTGTATGATCCTTGAACTTCGGTTCAGAACAGATCCAGTGTAACTTCGGTCATCGAGAATGTGGTAGGATTGCATCATCCTTGAACGTCAGTTCAGAACGGATATGGTGACCTCGGTTGTCAAGAATGTGATAGGATTGCATCATCCTTGGATTTTGATTCCAAAAGAGATCCAAAGACTTCTTTGTATTTGTACTATGGGCTGTTGCTGATGATGATGATGTTTCCTGATCGAAAGATCAGAGTGTGATGATGATGATGATGTTTCTGATCAAAAGATCAGAGTGTGATGGTGATGATGATGTTTTTGATTGAAAGATTAGATGTTGCTGCTGATGATGATGTTATCTGATTGAAATATCAGAAGTTACTGATGATGATGATGTTCTTTGATTAAAAGATTAGAATATGATGATGATGCTGTTGCTGATGATGATGATGTTCTCTGATCGAAAGATCAGAATATGATGATGATGATGTTTCTCTGATCGAAAAATCAGAAGTTGCTGATGATGATGATGTTCTCTGATTGAAAGATTAGAATATGATGATGATGTTGTTGTTGACGATGATGATGTTCTCTGATCGAAAGATCAGAATATGATGATGATGATGTTTCTCTGATCAAAAGATCAAAAGTTGCTGATGATGATGTTCTCTGATCGAAAGATCAGAATATGATGAGGATGATGTTTTCTGATCGGAAGATCAGAAGTTGCTTTTGATTATGATGTTGCTGCTGATGATGATGTTTTCTGATCGAAAGATCAGAATGCGATGATGATGATGATGGTTCTGATCAAAAGATCAGAATGTGATGATGATGATGTCGTATTATCAAAGTATGATGATGATGACGTACTGATCGAAAGATCATAATATGATGATGAGTTGATGTTAGAGTATGATGATGTTTTTGATCGAAAGATCAGAGGCTGATGATAATGATGATTCTGATTGAAAGATCAGAGTATGATGATGATGATGATATTTTGATGCTGATATTTTGATAATGATGATGTTGATGTTTTTATGATGTTTTCATGACGATGTTTCTGATTGAAAGATCAAAGTATGATGATGATGTTGTTGCTGATCGAAAGGCCAAAGTGCTGAAGAAGATGTTGCTGATCGAAAGGCCAAAGTGCTGAAGAAGATGTTGCTGATCGAAAGGTCAAAGTGTTGAAGATGATGTTGCTAATCAAAAGGTCAAAGTGTTGAAGATGATGTTGCTAATCAAGCGGTCAACGTACCGATGATGCTGAAGACTAAAGATTGAAGATGAAGACTACATGATGTTGAAAAGCTTCCAATGATTTATAGATGTATCACCCTGATGATGTTGATGATGTCCTCTATCTCTCTCCTATTATTGTTGTTGTTGATGTTGTTATAGAATACCCTTCTCGTTAAGGGGGAGTGTTGAAATATTGTAACTTCGAAGAATATTCTATATGTATTTCTTTGTGGTCCCCGATGGTCCTACCAGGAGAACCACTTGTATTACTTTGTACCCCAATGCTCCTAATCGGAATAACTAATAAGAGTCATGAGGCAATCCCCTCTAATTGGAAAGGTGGGTCATCAGCACCCCAGTGTTTTTACTTGAGCCTACATGTGTAACTCAAGCCTACATGATTAACTCGAGCCTACATGACAGATGAGTTAACTTAAGTGAACGGATGAATATAAATAGAGGTGTAGTGCTCCTCATTTTAAACACACACACTCTCACTTGTGTAGCGCATTAGTGGAGAAGAGAAGTAGTTGGAGAAGGAGGAGGATCAGGCTTTGATCTCCTTGCTAGTTTTATCTTTTATCTTTTGGGGCATCTATATTGAGGAAGCTTTTGCTGGGTTTTTCCCTTTAGGGTTTTCCCAGGATAAATATTTGTGTTACTTTTGTATGGTTGTTCTTATCTATCTTTTAGTGATCCTGTTTATATGCTTTTGTTAAGAATGTGGTACGATTGTATCATCCTTGAACTTCGGTTCATAACAGATCCGGTGTAACTTCGGTCATCGAGAATGTGGCAGGATTGTATCATCCTTGAACTTTGGTTCAGAATGGATCCAGTGTAACTTCTTTCTCTTTGTACTATGGGCTGTTGCTGATGATGATGATGTTTCCTGATCGAAAGATCAGAGTGTGATGATGATGATGATGTTTCTGATCGAAATATCAGAGTGTGATGATGATGATGATGATGTTTTTGATTGAAAGATCAAATGTTGCTGATGATGATGATGTTCTGTGATCGAAAGATCAGAAGTTACTGATGATGATGATGTTCTTTGATTAAAAGATTAGAATATGATGATGATGCTATTGCTGATGATGATGATGTTCTCTGATCGAAAGATCAGAATATGATGATGATGATGTTTCTCTGATCGAAAGATTAGAAGTTGCTGCTGATGATGATGTTCTCTGATTGAAAGATTAGAATATGATGATGATGTTGTTGCTGACGATGATGATGTTCTCTGATTGAAAGATCAGAATATGATGATGATGATGTTTCTCTGAACGAAAGATCAAAAGTTGTTGATGATGATGTTCTCTGATTGAAAGATCAGAATATGATGAGGATGATGTTCTCTAATCGGAAGATCAGAAGTTGCTTATGATTATGATGTTGCTGTTGATGATGATGTTTTCTGATCGAAAGATCAGAATGCAATGATGATGATGATGTTTCTGATCAAAAGATCAGAATGTGATGATGATGAGATCCTGATGATGATGATGACGTACTAATCGAAAGATCAGAATATGATGATGAGTTGATGTTAGAGTATGATGATGTTCGGTTGATGATGTTTCTGATCAAAAGATCAGAGGCTGATGATAATGATGATTCTAATTGAAAGATCAGAGTATGATGATGATGATGATATTTTGATGTTTATATTTTGATAATGATGATGTTGATGTTTTTATAATGTTTTCATGATGATGTTTCTGATCGAAAGATCAAAGTATGATGATGATGTTGTTGATGATCGAAAGGCCAAAGTGCTGAAGAAGATGTTGCTGATCGAAAGGTCAAAGTGTTGAATATCATGTTGCTAATCGAAAGGTCAAAGTGTTGAAGATGATGTTGCTAATCGAGCGGTCAAAGTATTGATGATGCTGAAGACTAAAGATTGAAGATGAAGACTACATGATGTTGAAAAGCTTCCAATGATTTATAGATGTATCACCATGATGATGTTGATGATGTCCTCTATCTCTCTCCTATTATTGTTGTTGTTGATTTTGTTATAGAATACCCTTCTCGTTAAGGGGGAGTGTTGAAATATTGTAACTTCGAAGAATATTCTATATGTATTTCTTTGTGGTCCCCAATGGTCCTACCAGGAGAACCACTTGTATTAATTTGTACCCCGATGCTCCTAATCCAAAGAACTAATAAGAGTCATGAGGCAATCCCCTCTAATTGTAAAGGTGGGTCATTAGCACCCCAGTGTGGTTACTTGATCCTACATGTGTAACTCGAGCCTACATGATTAACTCGAGCCTACATGACATATGAGTTAACTTAAGTGAATGGATGAATATAAATAGAGGTGTAGTGCTCCTCATTTGAAACACACACACTCTCACTTGTGTAGCGCATTAGTGGAGAAGAGAAGTAGTTGGAGAAGGAGGAGGATCAGGCTTTGATCTCCTTGCTGGTTTTATCTTTTATCTTTTGGGTCATCTATATTGAGGAATCTTTTGCTGGGTTTTTCCCTTTAGGGTTTTCCCAGGATAAATCTTTGTGTTACTTTTGTATGGTTGTGCTTATCTATCTTTCAGTGATCCTGTTTATATGCTTTTGTTATGAAAATGAAATGAAATACTAATGTCTTAGCTAAGCATATGAAAATTTAACATAAATGACAAGATCAAAAATCAATCATGAGTTGGTAAGAGATGTCTTTGTGAAATTGACGTGACCTATCTAAGCCCAAACCCTCTCTTCCCTACACCTGTCCCATGTCTGTGATTTAATTACCACAAGCATTTTGTTTCTAGTCCAAATGATCATGTTCCCTACACTTGTTAGTTTGCGAGTCTCATCAAGCTACACCACCACCCTGTTCAAATTGAAACTGCCAATTAAATCCCTCAAAATTAGGACCCCACTCCTTAATTCATTTCTCATTCCTTGCATATATTCTCACTAAGCCAAGCTTCCCTAAATACCGCGCTATGATTTTCTTCTCTAAGGTTCAAATTTTCAAGTTTGCAGGTGCAGAGGGAAGTCTAGAAAATGAAGAGAGGACCTACCCTCAGAAAAGAAGTGGGTGAGATTGGCTACCTAGAATCACACCAACAGACCCACCATGCACCTGAAATGCACTGTGCTTTGAGTAAACTTGGATCTAATAAAGCAAACAAGCGAGAATTCCTCCAAGCAAAAAGACTCAAAGGATTTTGAAAAAGCAGGTAGGGTGACCACCAACAGTCTTCAGACAAGCTACACAACATTCATAAAGAGAAACCACTCACAAACAGGGTTTACCTAAAGAAGGGAACAAGCAAAAACTTGACTTAAAAATCCTAACTTCCAGGTATATACGCGACTGTCTATAAGGGCAGGTCACGAATGATATGTGACTGTTCAATAGAACAACCCGCGCATTTAAACTTGTATACGCAACTCTCCAGAAGGACAACCCGCGCATAGGTGTAAAAATCACAAACAAAGGTAGGAAAAACTGCCTTAGGAAGGCAGGGAAGGAGTGCAATCAAACTTAAAAAATGTTCCTAAGTGGCAAGAAGGACCTGAAACAATGCAAAAGCTGAAAGAAATCAAGAGAAAAACCCCAAACAAACAAGGCTATTCCCCAGTGGAGTCGCCAGTTCTGTTGTAAAGGAAAGTGTCCTATGGCTAGGGTTTAAGAGGCCATCAACGTACTGGGGTTGAAAGAGAGATGCACAATGTTCAGCAAGCATATAACATCAAGTTTCAGAGATGAGACAGATCCACACCTGATTAACTGAAGGCTGGTCCAAGCTTTCTATTCAATCCTCTTCTTGCTCCTCTCGCTCCAAGAGACCTGCAAAACAAATTATACCTTCCTCAAACCATTATGACCACATATAAGACAATGATAATCAAATAAACATAAACAAATGATATGAATAACATCATCATATGATTAGAAACAGAGATTCAATCACACATTGAACAATGATTTGGGAAGAAGAAGGACATCACATATTTATTAATCTTGAAAACAAGTACAAATATACCTTCTCTTCAAGTTGGCACCTCACAAAACCTTGATCTGGATCTGCTGCTTCTCTTCTCCAAAGAACTCAGCCTCCAAGCTCTGCAACACAAGGGGAAGACCTCCAGGGAAAAGGTGTGGGCAAAGAGAGTCCCGATTTCTCCAGCATAACAATGCATAAAATCCAAGTCCCCTCTCATGGACCTCCCTACCTCTATTTATATGATGAAGAAGAGTTAGGGGCGAAGCCAAAGTGGTTACAACTGAAGGAGTCAGTTGCATAACTACCCAAACTAACTCAAAAGGCGTCTTTTTAAGTTTTAATGTTAAGAAACAGATGCACGGGTCTATAGGAGGGCAACCTGTGCATGATACGCAAGTTTACACAAGAGAAACCCGTGAATATATGCATGCGCGACTTGTAAAACACAAGACTCGCGTATCATATGCGACTATGCCTTAAAGAGAGTCGTGTATACACAAAAAACACATTTTAAGGGTATTTCTGGGAATTTTCAGACTTTGGTTTCTTCTGGAAAGTTTTAGCTAACTGAAATACCTTTCTAACAGTACAGAAATGAGGTCAAATGGAGTTACAAAAATAAAGATATGGGTCCTCGAATATAGGTGCTTTTTCAGTGACTTTCATGAAGTGCCGACATGCAACGAAATCATGGGAAAGTGGTCACAGGCAGAGATGTGTCATTTTGGGCTATAACAGTATGTCAGTTGTTCAAGGACATAGGCTGCTATAGATTTTGTGATAAAATCCAGGGATCTCATCAACAAGTAGCAGAAGCCTTTGGTCTCATATTTGATGGCTCAAACGCAATAATTAGCAAAGAAGAATTTGAGGTTGATGAAGCTCTGATAGCTGAAGTGACATAGCTTCCAAGCACTAGATAAAGTTGGTTTAATACCACTATCACAAATAATGTTGAATTCAGGTCTTATCTAAATCCTGAGCACAAAAACATTGTATGGAAGAAGAACATCCCTACATCCTAGCTTGAGGAAAAATGACAGCACCTGTTAAAGTCAATTTTGGTCTACATAACCTGTGAGGGAAAATACAATAGGATAATGATCTACCATTTCAAATTAATGAATCATTTCACTGGAAGAAGCCCCTTGAACCTTCCTTTTTACCTCTATAAAAGCTTGACTAAAATGGCTGATCAAGTTAGAGCCAAGCCCACCAATATTGTAGGTAGGTTATGTCATCATGGCCTAATCAAACTTATTGTTTTTGAACTGCTGCAAAGGAGGAATGTTTCCTAGACATATTTCCTATTCTAGAATGAATTTCAAACAGGGCTACATCTAGAGGACAAAGGGAGGTTTTCTTCAAAGAATTCTTCTATTCCCAGAAGTGGAAAGAGGAAGAGGAGAGCCATCTCTCCAATTGCAGTTGATCAGACCTCTCCAGCTTCTAAGACCAAGAAGTACGAAAGGATTCTAGATTTCAGTGAGAAGAAAGAGAATGAGGAGGCTTCAGCACAAGACAAAAATGTCATCAACCTACCATACACTGATTCTGAATATGAAGAAGAGCGGGGAGCTGACCTAGTGAATCAGGTTGCAATAGAGCATGAGGATCTTTCCTAACCTACACCAAAGGGGGATCAAGGTGAGAAAGTGGCAGAAACTTCATCTAGCAAGCCAAAGGAACCCTGATCCCAAAAGATAAACCAACTACTAAGGCAAGTCTATGAACTAGAATTTCTGGAGAGAGAAATTAAAAGAACCAATGGAAGATTTACCAAAATAAATGCTGAATTGAATGACTCTCTTCAGGAGATAAAAAGGAAGTATACCAAGCTGGAAGAAAGCAATCTCAGGTTAATAAAGGACACCACTAGGCTCTACAGGAAAATCAGGCTATCAAAGTTGTAGACAAAGAATTCAAGCCCTCAGAATCAAGCACACCATAAGCTGGAAACCCTAGCAGAGGTAGAAATGAGTATTTTTGATCTAGAAGTAGCCTATGATGCTGCTTCCATCCCAAACCCTATACAAGTTGTAGAGACACCAGAGGTTCAACACTAGAGTTTTAAAGCATTGGGGTAAAGGGTGATTGCAATTTTGATTAAATTTAAAAAAAAAGCTTTTCAGTGGCTTAGGCGAATAGTGTAGTTGTTCATTATCCATTGAAAATAGAGATTTCAGTAGCTTCCAGGCTTAGAGGTTTGCTTCCCTAGCCACTGAAAGTGCAGAACGGTTCAGAGAAGCATATTTTTTTCATAGAACCGGATTTTGTTGATCCAAAGACCTCGAGGATGATTTATAATGTTAGGAAATAATTAAGGGAATCAATATTTATGATCTGTTTCAGTTTTGGAGGTGCCAGTGAGGTGAATTAGATCACATATCCTACCTACTTTGATAAACGGGGACTTGTCTTCCAAATGGAAAGTTCAAATTCTACTTCAGTTTCTACTACAACTATTAAAGAATTAGAAGATCAGGAAGATTTTTGGAGTTAGGGAGATTGACAATCAAGATGGAATCTTTTCCTATTTTCTAGTAAATATTTATGACTGTCTATTTTAGTAAATTCAATCCAGTTTTTCAGGATCTAGAATAAATTTTGTAAAGGATATAAAGCCTATGACTACTATAGAAGAAGAGGTTCGACTTTGGATATTTTTTCATACTTGTACTCTCAAACTTCTCATTTTCATTCCAATAATATAAGCTTCTTTTGCTATTTATGTTCAGATTTCATTTTCTACCTTTCTATACATGCACTTGAATGCTTATTTCATGTTTGTTCTATTTATCTAATGCTAGATAGATGTCATCCTATCTTTGTATTGATGAATTGAATAGAAAGTAACATTTACTTATTGTCATTATCCATTCATATATGCTTTGCTTATAAGTCTACTAGCATAATACAAATTCTACATACATCCACCTTTTACAAACTCGCTGAACAACAGTGGTCTAAACCCTTATCTATCTGAGTGTGTTTGCGGCATGTTTTGAATGAGTGAGTTTTGATTAAGTCTTCCAACTTGATCCATATTACCCATCATTAAGAAAATACTAAAGTTACCAGACATATTCGAGCTGCAACCTAGAAGAGTTTCCTGGAGAGCTAACACATCCCATAAATCAGAGCAATAATATTATCTACAAGCCTAAACAAGAGGTTTTAGACTTAGCCATCTTGGACTGTTGAACATGGCAAGTTCATACTTCAGCAATATAGTCAAGAAACAAAGTTTATAAGAACAATATATCAAAAGAATGAGTCATGCAGTACCCAATCTAGTAAAAAACTTTAAAATTAAATGATTACCCTAGCTTTGATTTTACTGCTGATGAATTTAAATTCTTCATCTTGAAAGTAGAAATAAAACTTACATGTAAAAAGGCCTATAAAAAGAATCATCATTTCATTTCATTAGCTTCAAGAGGTAGGTAAGCCTTGGGAATGAACTGAAGTTCTTTCATTTAAGCAGGATACAAACTTTAGTACATAGTAAACAAACAGTTGTTTTCAGCTCATACTACTTCAGATCATTACTTACTAAATCAATCTTCCAATACTTAATTTTGAATGTAGATAGTGAAGAATGCAATTATAGAAATTAATAAAGGAATTTGTTTTAGTTTGTAGATTAAACCCTTTAGGATGTTAAATGTTAGCAGTTAAGTTACTCTCTTTATTGTTGATGTTAAACATTAATTGTCGCAACAAAAATTTTAAATTTTTATGAAAATTTGGGTTATTACAGGTGGATTGGTGGTTAGATTCCAGTCAGCTCCCAAAGAAATGATGTAATAAATTGATGCAATCTCTCTGTTCAGGATCCGAAGTTATGGGTCTTTGGACAATTGATAATATAGATCTAAATCCAAAAGAATACAACATTATATGCTAGGTTATTATATGAAGATCTAAATGCACAGGATTAACCAATTATGGTAAAAGTGGAAGCCAATTAACTTACAGGAAGAATAGACCATTAGATATGGTAGCAGGAACATAGTTTAAAAAAAAACATGTATCCTAGATAGAAAATGGAAGAGTGTGAAAAAAATGCTGAGTGTAAACTCTATCACAAAAATGTTGACAAAGGAGAGGAAGTACAGTGATAGGGGGAGTCCATGGATCTATTAGTTAAGATATCATTCAAGAACATGAAATGTTAAGATAAATGATAATACATTGGTTAAATAACCAAGTTTAGTTAAAAGGGATATATCATGATAGGGGGAGTTGTCAGAAATTAGAAAGACAAGAAATCCTATATCAAAATAGGTACAACATTGGCATAATAGGTTATCCTTTGTCATTGTTGTCAAAGGGGGATAATGTTTAGAAGTTTCCATCAACACCAAAGGGGGAGATTGTTGATTATATAGCTGTCATTGATTTCAAAGGTGTTCACGAATGGAAAATCAATAACTAGTGGATATGATGGCAGGAAAAACTAGGTGAAGACTAAGGTAGTGATGGCATAGCATGGCATAGTTGAGGATGTGGCATGACACGTACGATGACATGGAATATAATGGTGTCCTAATGATGATGGCAGGGAAAACTCAGTGAAAGATTAAGGTAGTGATGGCATGGCATTTAATAGTTGAGTATGTGGCATGACACATATGATGACATGGAATATCATGGTATCCTAATGATGATGTCATAAAAGTTCATTTAACAAATGCAATGGATGAGATGGACATGGATGATAAGACAACATGAATGACTGATCTAAAGACTTCCAAAACAGTGTCAATAGTGTGATGTAAACAATGGTTAATGAAACAAAGAGCAGAGGTTGAGTGGAAGTAGAGATGTAGTATGAATGACAAAATTGGTTAGACAAATGAAGAGTGAAACTGTAGAAGAGTGAAATGAACAAGAGATAGAGTATATGTAGACAATCAAAGAACAGAGAAACTATATCTACGAGAGTGTTTATAAATTCTTCATAGAAACTATATCAGTGAGAGTGTTTATAAATTCCGTATAATCAACATCATGATGAAATTCTCTGTGTATATCAGTATTTAAAACTATTCGAAATGTTCGCAAAGGATTTACACAAAGAAATCATGCAGATATACAAAGTAATGGTGAGAGCCGCATTTGATCTGATATTGACGGTCAGGAAGCATCCCACATGAGATCCGACAGTTAAGGAACAGTTCCGCAAACACTCTGCAAAATATAAGAGGAAGGATGAAGTTCCTCAACAATCAAGATCAGACATTTTGGAAAAGTCACAAAACCGCATTCCGCAATCCGCATCTTACCTCAGATCAACGGTCAGGAAAACGCCCGATGAAGATCAACAGCGGGGAATCGTTGATGAGGAAACCATGGTGCGGAAATATGATTTCAAGGAAGAAATCTATGTGCTATATCAATGGAATGAAGAGACTCAAAATTAGATCAATGGTATGGATTGATTCTGGAGAAGGATGTTGAAGAATCACCAACAAGCATTAAGTCAAGATGCGAAAATGAATTCTGAGGTGTGTCCATAAATGGTAAAGAAAAATGTCCAATAGGAAACTTGTAGATGGAAGGTGAAGCTTGTGCTTTGTGAGAGAAACATGTCCACATGAGCCTGCGATGAAGATAGCCTATAGAGAACCCATAGAGGAAGAAAAAAATCCCACAAGCATGATAAAAGGAGAAGCCTGAAGCTCTGAAGATAGACTATTCCGATTGATGGAGGAGAGGAAGTCCACAAGCATTGGTTTGATGAATCCCATGATTAGAGAAGAAGGGATCTCATAGATTAGAAGTGATCAAGAAGTTTTTACTTAATTATTTAATTAAAAATTGTTAATCACAGATTGTTGAAAAGGTGTGACTATCATATTTGAAAGGGAATGATTGTGAAAGGGTATGTTTCCGGGATAAAGATATGCATCTGTAGGAAACATGAAGGTACTTATACATAGAGGTATGAGTGAGAGATGTGTCTCATGGCCTATATCATCAAATTAGAAACATAGACTAGTGGGTGTGACAAAGAATGGAGGGAGAAGAAATCTAGCATATTACAAAAAACATATTAGGGTGGCAGTGTGGCGCTAGGGTAGGAAATAGGCCTATAGGGTGTTGTTCCCTTCTTCCAACAGAAGCTGGTAAATAGGGTGTAGGAGAATCCTGTCAGTAGTAGTTGGAAAAATAGGGTGTCGTAGAATCCTTTCAATAGCAGCTGGTAAAACAGGGGGTCATAGCCTCCTTCCAGTGGTAGCTGGTAAATAGGGTCTCATAGCATCCTTTCAGTAGTAGCTGATAAAACAGGGGGTCATAGCCTCCTTCCAGTAGTAGCTAGTAAAGAGGGTGTCGTAGCATCCTTTCAGTTGTAGCTGATAAACCAAAGGGTCATAGCCTCCTTGTTGTTATGTCTTTTTAATGATAGATTTAAGAAGTGGTTTAATTAGTAAAAATATAACAATACTGATTCACAACCCCCACCCCTCTTATTATTGATCAATAAACCAATAGGAATTTATGTAGATGGACTCTCTGCATATTGTTTGGGTAAGGACTTGCATTTGTTGTTAAAGGATTTACAAATTGGGTCTTTAGATTTGATCCATTAAAGGAGATATTGTTTAGGGATTATAGAATATTTTCAGCTCCAAATTAAGACAAAAATATCATCCTAGTACTAGATAAGTTGCAAATCAATACCATATTAGCGTAATTGGTGGAGAACAGATCTTCTAAAGGGGATGTTTCTTGAATTTAAATAAAATTTGTGGGTAGCATTTTTCTGCATATTTAATTGGATATTATGTAGTTGCCATTTCTTCTAGTATCTAAAAGCAATACAAGTATTTGGAGGTTAATAGTCAACGATATTATATTGGATGATCTTACTTCGGCACTTTCTAAATGGTCGAAAGATTAGCATTATAGATGGATGAGGCATCAATATTGTAGAAATTCAGGCCTGCAGTAGATTAATTTCACCCACAACAATTAACAATTGATCATGCAAAATTATCAACAATGGAGACTGAATATGGAGCTGTAACACAAAATTATATTAACTGAGTGTACAATAGCCAACCCTGTAATATCATAGGCTACTAAATATATAGAATACATGAGCAAATCGAATGCATAAGGAAGCATCCAAATCTAGCATAAAGCAGGCTTACCCAAAATAGGCAAATCCCCCATAGGTGTAAAAAGCTGATCCAAAATCTATCAAGGACCCCATGAATTAGCAAGGGCGCATGGGAAAGATAAATATTGGTAAAATGGCAGCTCATACATGCTTTTTCATGGAGGAAAGAGTGGAGGAGGAAGAGGCAACAAAGCTTATTCACCTCACCTAGTCTTGCTTTCCTATGTGCCTTAAAACACTGAAAAAGTAGGCAATAAAGCAGGAAAAGCAGAAGGGCGCCTAGGAGGCCAGGAATAAAGAAGATTTGATTCCCAAGGCTTTCCCAAGCACTCCATGAGTCAATAATGGCAAGTTTGACCTCT
>LPNX010484691.1:10415-76792 GCA_001517045.1 Pseudotsuga menziesii | reverse complement strand
GATAAATTTAAATTATTTTAGTAAAAGACAGGAACTTTTCAAGTCAAAAAATGAAAGGTTTAAGTCCTTATAAAAAAGACATGACTATTAAGCCTAAATAATGAGAGTTTTAGGTCTTTATAAAAAGACATGCACGAAAAAGGGAAAAGTAATGGACACGGGACATTATTATCAAGGTTTGAATTTAAAACCTTTATATTTTCTTTCTCAACAAAAATAATATGAATCGTAATTAGATTCTCTAATCCTGGCTTAACGTAAGGATAGGTTCAGCGTTAATGATGGGAATAAATTATCCCCTGCACCTTAACAGCCGTGACCAATTTTGTAAGGCGAAACGCTCACCTTAATCATGGGAAACGTTTCGGTAACTAGTTGGGACAATTTAAGAAAGGAGGAGGAATTAATGTGCCAACGGCTATCAATCCGTGGATGAATGCAATGTCCGCCTTTAAAAATGGGTGTTTTCTGCATTTCCAGGGAGAGGGCGCGCTGAGCAGTGTGACAGTCTCGAGCTCTCCAGCAAATTCAAGGATTTTGCATGCTCAGAGGAATTGTCGGATCTTTAAATCCTTATATATGAGGAGCGAAATCGTGGAAAGGGGGCAGGCTCTTTTGGGTTGTGGGATTTTATTTCTCTCAGTCGCTGGTGACCAACCATCATGGTCGGAGTTCCAGGCATACTCCCAATTGGAGAATCCAAGGGAAAGAAAAACAGGTATGAGTTTTTGATCCATAAATCATAAAGGAAACAAATTGTGAATGGGAGAACGGTGCCAGGATTGCACTCTTGTTTTTCTCTGCCCCATCTTAGACTCATAAGTACTGTCTACCATTTTATTTTCTCCACGATTTTGATTCTGGAAGGATATTTTTATATGCTTTGTTCATGTTTGCACCCGATCTGGAACCTAGACCCCGAAATGGCGTGATCACTGCTAGCTGCTATGCTTTGTGTTTCCTTATACAATTCCAGAAGGTATGGCTGATTGAGTTATTTATCAATTGAAATCCATGTGAGTTCACGGCCTCCTTTAAATTGATACCACATTCAAATCCATCAGCGTGATGGTGACTATCTACGTTTAACTTGATAAAGTTTGAATCTCTCAGCGTGAGCGGGACTGTCTGTGTGTGAGTCCTGATAGTAATTCACTGTTTTTAAATCGATAAACCTTCAGCTCACTCGGCGCTATGGTGGCCATCTGTGTGTGAATCCTGATAGTAATTCACTATTTTTAAATTGATAAACCTTCAGCTCACTCGGCACTATGGTGGCCATTTGCGTGTGAATCCTGATAGTAATTCACTATTTTTTTAAATCGATAAACCTTCAGCTCACTCGGTGCTATGGTGGCCATCTGCGTGTGGAGCCAGATGGAAGTCACTTCCTTTTAATTGATAAACTTTCAAATCCCTAGCATTTAGGGTGACTGTCTGCCATTTTATTTTGTTAAACTTGTAATTACCTCAGCGCTGGGATTGACTGCCTGCGCATTTATTTCAAACTTGTGATTATCTCAGTGATAGGATTGACCGCCTGCACGTGGATCCAGGTAGAGGTCACTACCTTTTTCTTAAATTGTTTAAAATTCAAATATCTCAGCGTTAGGTTGTCTATCTGCGCCTGGATAAAAAAATACAAGTTCACTGCCTTCTAACCGATAAATATTCATGTCTCTCGTGGTTGGATAAATACCTGTGTGTGATTCTAGATTTCTCTGTGCTCTATTAAAGGGAAAACCGAATTCCCCCTGGCTGCTCCATCTCGAAATTCAGCAAGTTCTTAGTTTAACTCCTTGGTTCTTGTGCCCGTGTACCTAGTTTGTCTAAGTCGAGGATAAAAGAATGTAGTATAAAGCACCTTTAGGTCATTTTCATCTCCTTCTCATTACATGATGATTTCAAGATTTTACCTAGTTACAAATGATATGGTATTATGATTTATTATCTTGTGAGTTTCAGGTTGAGACTCTTCGTAGGGATGACTGAGAAGGATATTCAAAGATGTCACATCTTTTTGTTGTATACCTCTAAAGGTGGTTTTCTTTTAATAAAGAAGTGGCTGAATCTTTTGGTGGACGTAACCCCAAGGTTGGGGTGAACCACATACATTGGTCTCTGTTCCTTTTTGTGTCTGCATGTGTCTAATTTTTCTCATGTGATTTTCTGTAATCATGTTATTTTCTGTATTAATCAGTATGGTTGTTATAACTTGTCAATCATGTTATTTCTGTACCCATCAAATGGCTGTTATAATTTTGTCAATTGATTTATTGTTAAGAGGAGAAATCCAGCAAAGATATAGTTACCCCGATAAGTTGAATTATTTAAAGGACATATCAAGAATGATTGCACCAATTCAGTTACAAAAGATATTGTGTTAGAAGATTGTCGAGTTGTGCTATTAATGAAAATGGATGTGTGCTTCTTATATTTTAGCTGTGTAGAATTGAACAAGTCCTTTTAACAAATTTAGGAGACGGTAGATTCCAACTAGGCACCACTAGGGAAAACGATCTATGGTTAATTACCCGTTGTGGAAGAGGTTTTGGGGTTAGATGCAAAACCCTTATAACCATAAAGTGTGACTAAGGAAAATGGAGATGATAATTTCTATAAGTGGTCCTTTGAGATCAAACATAGTCGAGCATAGATGCAAACATATCGCAAGATCTTAGGTTATTTTATTAATTTCATAGTAAGCTTTAATGAAGATGAATCCTTCATTACAAAATAAAATACAAGGGACTCATGGGAAGATCATGATGTATAAGATACACTGCCATAGATTTCGATTTTCTTGTGTGTTATGATCAACTAACAGGGTTGTAGGTACATCCGGATCATTAACACGGTTTCTTAAAATTCTCTAGAAGAAGAATCAAGCTTTACTATCTACGGGGTGTGACATCCACAATGTTAGTCGAGGGTAAGGGCAGATGAAGTATACTTAAAAGAACATGGAAGTATGATATTCCAATGACAGGCTAGTTGCTACACCTAAGTATTTTGTCATTAAGGGATTACGTAATCAGGTGAGTACTGGAAGGTATAATATGCATGTTGGTTTGTGTTATCAATAAAAGTTTTAGTAAATGAATGTAAATCTATGGTGATTTATTTTTATCATGCATGTAGTTCGACATTATCGAATTTGTTTGAACATGCTCCATTCAAATGTCATGGAAAAATATGACCCTAACATGACTGATTCTTTTGTAGTAGAAACAAAGTAAAAATAAAACAATACAAAATTTTCTTTTTAACCATTCTCACATGTAATGGTTCTCGAGTATAAGAGGGACATTACATATATCAATAGGAAATTGATTTGTTCCAACCATTCCATGTTATAAACAATTATAGAAATTTATATTATAATGGGAAAGAAGTATGTTATGTTATAATGCCAAGTTAGTGCTTGCAAATTTAACGGTTGAGCATAACATTATGAGACAACATGACACTAGTCACTTCCTCTTTCACTCCATGAAAGCTTCAATTTATTGTCACAATAATATTTTACATTATTGTTCTATCTCCCAATATAACACAAAATTGAAATAGATGAAATACTTTGGGTGGAGGGATGAGTTGATATGCCCGGTGAGGCCGCTCTTATTTCAGAAACTTCAGTGAGTGAGGAGATCAACTGCTCCTCTAGGCTTGATATTTTTAAGAAATTCAAACTAAATGAATAGAACTATCTATGAAAATTAGGCGTGGAACTGAAGTTGGATGCAATTATCGGTGAGATTCCTAGAACTGATAGAAGCATGCCTTATTATTATCAACTTAATATTTATATTGTTAATTGATGTACGACATGAGGCAGGAAAAGATGACTGTCAAGAAATATTTTTTATAATAATTTGAGTGATTTTATTGTGATGTTATACCCACGTAACGAAAAAATCCTATGTGTCTCATCCTTGGCTTTAGAACAATATCATAAAAAGTTTTGTTGTACAATTGATAACAATGACCTCCTTCCATAGGATCTCTGAGGTCTCTTATTATGATGTCGAATCATTCATCTCTATTCTCGAGTTGAGCCCTACATCAAAGAATTTGGATTAAAGCTTTAAACTTTAGAAACAACCTAAGAAGTATAAAGTACAGTTTATGAAAATGAAGCATTAAAAATTAGTTACCTAGCATCATTGATAACGAGCTCAAGGCCAGTGGCCAGAACTGCAAAATGCTTCTTTGTTCACAACAAGGTATTTGCGAAAAAAATGAACAACGTCGTGGAAGAAACGTTTTATTTAAGTCTAGAAAAAAATTAAAATAAAAACACTAAAACCATTTATTACTCAAGATGCACAGTTAGATATTATCTATGTCACACATCACCACTTTCTTAATGTCCTTGTGTCGTAATGCTTCTTGCGATGTGGAGCCTTTGTTTCCTCCCATAATGAAAACATTTTTGAGGCTGAAATCACACATCATGACTACAAATTAGAATCAATAGAAACAAGTATTTGTCTATGTTTAAAGGGATACAACTAAGGGATATTACTAGATGCAAATTATTTATTTACTTACTTCGAGTGGTAGACGAGCGTCGAATGCACTAGTAATTTGTGATAGATAAAATCATCCACTTCTGCACTTTGCAACTTTTCCTCTATAACAAGAGCATGTCTGCAAGAGAAAGAAAACCTTATTGACGTTCATAGAAAAGGTAATTCACAATATTTATTTTATATATTTCTAGATAGTGTACTGCATATATTTACCTTGCCAAATGGTTTTGTATCGAGCAACACTATATCCTTGTAATTTCTCACTACAGTAATTTGGAAATGATGCAACATAAGAATCTTGAGTGAATGAAGCATTTGAGTTATTATGAAATAAATTGTAAGAAAATAGACTTGCATTTCAAATCACATTTCAAATAGACTTGCAGGCCAACATCTCATATTTTTGAGCTTCTGATTAAAAATAGACTTGTAGGAAAGCATCTCATCGGTATCCTTTTCTTTGAAAAGCTAAGTAATGTTGAACTCCACCATTCTAAAAAAACAATGTTTGTAGATTGTATATCTCTTATAAAAAACCAAATAAAATCGCTTAGTATTCAAATTTGATTGTATAACTCTTATAATAAATAAATAAAATCTCTTAGAATTCAAATTTGATGTGGGTGATGCGTTTAAAAGGATGAAAACCATTTTGAAAACCTATCATATCATAACCTTCTAAGCTAATTCTCCAACACCAAAAATTACAGTGTTGATTTGTTTTTTTGAAATTAAATACATAAGAAAGGATTTTCCAGGAAACTCTTGTGTGAGAAAATCTATGCGATGAAGCATGAACTCCACTTTAGAAGAAATATGTGAATTCATGCTGTAGAAAGAGGCCTGGTTTGCATAGAGAATCTGTGTGAAGAGGTCCAATTGATGATAGGCATCAGAGTTTAGCAGAAAAAAACACTTGTTTCTATATATACATATATCCACATTTAAGCTTGGAGATATCTGCTCATGGGAAAATCAACAGTAAGTGATTATAATTCAGTTCTATAGGCTTACAAAATTTACCTATTTAGCATGAAACACCAACGAAGATGCCTCCATATTTCCTTGGAAGCCAAGGATTCCTTTGGGCATGGCATACTCTTCTTGAATTTGAATGATAATCTTATAACTTGTATAAAGAATCATCAATAGTTCAAATTTAACGCAAAAAGTACTCATAAAGAAAACAAACTATATAAAAATAACTACAGGTCCCTCTTTCTATTGATAATCCTATAATTGCATATTGTGTACCAACTTATCCATAGTAACTTTTCAGAGAATTTCTTCAAAGAATGAATGCCTTCATGGGAAAATATACCTATAATTTGGTATAGAGAAAGTGAAAGAATTGAATCAGAACTAACCTAAATATGAGAATAAGAAAAATATGTTGAATCTGATGAGAAGAAAGTATGTGAAGCAGCCTATTAACATATTTCCAAATCCTTACCATTGCTGAATTTGTAGCACATAAAACAAAATAGAATAATAACAACAAGAACACAACCTTTGCAACAATTCTATATCTGGGCATCTTTATTGGATCTTAGACTATGGAACTGGTCATTTCATATCTATGCATCTATGTTGGATCATCACTTAGAGGACATGCAAGGTTACAAAAAACACATATTGCATGCAATATCATACTTGAAGCATGAGTCAGAGATGGCAGACTTACCGGGGACAAACATTAATGAAGTCAGGTTTTCAGATGTCAGAACCGATGTCAGAATCATGCAAAATAGAAAGGGAAAATGTGTTCCACACAATAAAAGGGTGGTGAAGAAAATTTTAGGAAAACACATTGATATTCTTGTAAAAACATAGTATAAAAACCCATAAATGTTGTGGAAAACTGCCAAAAACCAACCGAATATGTAGTTCCCTGCTTACAAGGAATAATAAGAAGAAGAAGAAACTTATGAGAATGCATGAACTAGATTATAACTAAAAATAAATTTAATTTAAATAAAATCTAAATATCAATCCAATAATCAATGAAAGATTACTTATGCAACTTACAAAGAACATAAACAAACATCTATAAAAGTCTTAATACTAGTAATTGCTTTACTTTTCTTTCTTTAAAACTAATAATGAATATTAAGAGTAGTTAATGAGTAAAATAATCCATATAAACTTTTAAAATCTAAATTTCCAGAATAAATTGGAATTTGAAAACATTTTACCATCAAATGAATATTTTAAACATTTATCCAAATGTTTTTGAGAAATGGATTGTTTTTCTAATATAACTAAAAATGAAGATTTACATGTTAGGGTTAAAGGCACATTTACATTTACTGTTAGGAATGGGAAATGGTGTAAGTGGTTTAAGGCACATGGTTTTAGTGGCCAGTGGTTTCTTGCTAGTTTTATTTGCATTGAAGGTTAATCTTGACTTGGGAATGAGAAAGGATGTAAGTGGTTTAAGGCACATGGTTTTAGTCGCCCATGGTTTCTTGCTAGTTGTATTTGCATTGAAGGTTGGTTTTTCTCTACTGAGTTTTCTAAGGTAAATCTAGTGTTGGTATTGTAATCGGTATTATTTTGTAATTTATTTTCTATCACATATTTTATTCCTGACATTATGTATGCTTAGGTTTATTTTAAATTTAATTTTGATTTATAATTACATAAATGTGTTTTAGAATTTAGGGACTATAAAATTAAATTTTATATGTTCTTGTTTTATAATTTTTCTTTTTACTACTCAAGTCAATTGAATTTTACTACTTAGTTTGTAAGATTGTGAGTATTGCCCTAATATGGATGTATATTTATATGAGTATCATATCTTTTATTTTTTATTTTTTTAATTATAAGCTCACATGTTATAAGTTTTTTTATTTTTTACTTTTCATTATTATTATTTTTATGGAACCGATGTCACCATTACAGATGGGACACATCTCTCCCCTTTGAGCTGTAGAAAGCACCTCTCGGTGCAACAAATTTATACATATATTAACCTTGGAAATCGATAGAAAATAAAACCAAATTGATAAGTAGATAAACATAAACAAAAAGGGTAGAAAAAATAAGGAATGCACAAATGATAAATGGATAAGTAACATGTAGTGACTGACAATGATTTTTTATTATCTTATTTTGAAAATGGCTTCAAACAATTGTTCTTTGGCTCAACATTTCTTTTTAGGTCTCCACAACTAATATCCTATCCTAGCCTACTCTAACCTATCCTATCCTACTCTACCTAGCCTATCTGATCCCAATCTACTTTATCCTAGCCTAGCCTACACTGTCCAAGCCTAGTCTAGCCTACTCTATCCTAGCTTAGCATAGATTACCCAAGCCTATTCTATCCTCTTCTTTCCTATACGAGCGTACTATAGCTTATCCTAGCCTAATCTATCCTATCCTATCCTACTCTAACCTATCCTAGCATATCCTATTCTGCTGTGGCCTATACCAGTGTAGCCTAGCCCATTCTACCCTACTCTAGCCCACTTAACACTACCCTACAATAGCCAAGATTACTATAGCCTAGTTTATGCTATCCTCCGCTACTCTAGCCTATCCTATCTTAACAAACTCTAGCATACCGTAATATAACCTAGATTGCTCTAGCCTACTCAAGCCTAGCCTAACCTAATCTATACTACTATAGCATATCCTATCTTACTCTACCCTAACATTCTCTATCCTACTCTAGCATAGAATTATGTAACCTTCTCTAGCATAACATAACCTACTCTAACCTCTTCTTTCCTAATGTAGCCTATCTTACACTGGCCTATCCCAACCTAAACAATCCTATCTTATCCTAACCTAGTCTACTCTAGCCTAGTCTAGCCTACTCTATCATTCACTACTTTATCATACTAGAGACTACTCTAACTTAGCCTACTCTAGCTTAGCCTAGCCTACTCTAGCCTACTCTATCCTAGCCTAGCCTAGCCTAGTCTAGATTACTTTAGCCTATCCTACTATAAATTACTCTAGACTACTCTACCATAGCCTAGACTAGATTAGCCTACTCCAACCTAACCAAGCTTACTCTATCCCATCGTATCCTACTCTATCCTAGCCTACTCTAGCCCAACTTCCTATCCTACTCTATCCTAGCCTACTATAACATAGCCTAGCCTAGCCTACTCTACCCTATCCTACTCTACTCTAGCCTTTCCTTTCTTAGCCTAGCCTACTCTAGCCTATCCTACTCTAGCCTAGCCTACACTAGCGTAGCCTATCCCACTCTTGCATACTTTATCGCACTCTAGCCTAGGATATAGTAGCTGATCCTAATACATCTTATCCTATCATAAAGTCCCATACTCTAGCCTAGCCTAGCCTAGCCTAGCCAATTGTAACATATCCTACTATATCCTAGACTACTCTAGCCTACTCAAGCATAAAGTAACCTACTCTAGCATTTCCTATCCTACTCTAGCCTAGCCTTGTCTAGTCTACTCTAGCCTACATTAGCCTAAATTACCCTGCTCTATTGTAGCATAGCCTACTATAGCTTAGTATAGCATAGCCACCTTTATCCTTTCCTACCCTATCCTAATCCACTCTAGCCTACTCGATCCTACTCTATCCTTCTCTAACCTTACTTATCCTAGCCTACTCCATCTTGACCTACTCTAACCTAGCATACTATAGCTTTATCTATCTTATCCTAGCCTAGCCTACAATAGACTAGCTTACTGTAACCTAACCTAATCTATCCTAGTTTACTCTCTCCTTCTATATCCTACTCTAGCTAAGCCTAGCCTAGCCTACTCTACTCTACCCTAGCCTAGCTTACACTAGACTAGCATGCTCTATCCTAACCCATTATATCCTACTATACTCTATCCTATCCTAGCCTACTCTACTTTAGCCTAGCCTAACCTACTCTACTTTGACCTATCCTATCCTATCCTATGATACTTCACCTTAGCCTACCATACTCTTCTTAGAGCAACCTATCCTAGTCTACCCTAGTCTAGCCTACTCTAGCCTACTCTATCCTTGTCTAGCCTAGCTTACTCTATCTTAGCCTAGGCTAACCTAACCTACCTCGGTGTATCCTACAGTACTCCAACCTACTCTGGCAGACTCTAACATATCCTACTATAGCAAAGCCTACTATAGCCTAGTCTACCTTAGCCTTTCCTACTATAGCCCAACCTAACCTAGCGCATCCAACTCTAGTCTAGCCTACTCTATCCTAGGCTATCCTACTCTATCCTACTCTAGCCAATCCTACTCTAGTCTACTCTAGCCAATATTAGCCTACTATAGCCTAGCTTTGTCCTCCCTACTTTAGCCTACTTTACCTTAATATAGCCTAGCCAATCCAAGCCTACTCTATCCTAGCCAATCCTACTCTACCCTAGCCTAACCTATATTAACCTATCCTACTGTACTATATCCTACTCTAGCCTAATATAGTCTAGCGTATTCTATCCTAAACTACTCTAGTCTATCTTACTCTACCATACTCTAGCTAGGCCCAGACTACTTTATCCCCCTCTAACGTACTCTAGCCTATTGTAACCTAGTCTAGCCTATCATATCCTATCTTAGTCTAGCCTATTCTAGCATAGTATGGCCTACTCTATCTTAAACTAGCCTACACTATCCTAGCCTAGCCTACTATCCTACTCTAGCCTAACCTAGCCTACTCCAGCCTAGTTTATCCTACTCTACCCTAACCAACTAGCATGCTCTAGCCTAGCATACCTTACCCTACTCTAACCTTTTGTAGCCTAGCCTAGCCTAGCCTAGCCTTCTCTAATCCTATCCAAATCTAGCCTATCCTACTCTAATATAGCCTACTCTAGTCTACTTTATCATAGCCTATCCGAATCTAGCCTATCCTACTCTAATATAGCCTACTCTAGGCTACTTTATCATAGCCTACTCTAGCCTACCCTACCCTACTCTAGCCTACCTACTCTACCCTCTCCTAGTCTATCCTACTCTAGAATATTCTATCATAGCCTATTCTAGCTTAGCCTAGCCTAGACTAGTGTATCCTATCCTAGTCTAGTCTTGCCTAACCTAGCCTACTCTAGCCTAGCATAGCCTATACTAGCCTAATGTAGCCTATCCTAGCCTAATGTAACCTAGCCTAGGCTAGCTTACCCTAGGATACTGTATCCTACTCTACCCTAGCCTAGCCTACTCTATCCTACTCTACCCTATCTTAGCCTATCCTATCCTACCCTAGCCTATCTTAGCCTACTCTAGCCTATCCTAGCCTACTCTAGCCTAGCCTTTCCTAGCATAGCCTAGTCTATCCCAGCCTATCTTACTCTTGTCCGGACTAGCTTACTCTAGCCTAACATACTCTAGCCTATCCTAGCCTAACCTACCCTACTCTAGCCTAGACTACCCTATCCTACTCTATCCTATCCTATCTTATCCTATCCTATCCTACTCTATCTTATCCTAACTTAGCCTAGCATAATGTAGGATACTTTATGTTATCCTAGCCTAGCTTACTCTAGTCTATCCTAGCCTAGCCTACTCTCGCCTAGCATATTCTAGCCTAAACTAGAGTATCGTAACCTAGCCTAACCGACTCGAGCCTAGCCTAGCCTAGCCTAACCTACTTTAGACTAGCTTAGCTTAGACTACACTAGCTTACCCTAGCCTTGCCTAACCTAGCCTAATATAGCCTAGGATAGCCTAAACTAACCTATATATACTCTATCCTACTCTATCCTACTCTATCCTAGCCTTCTTTACTCTACTCTAGCCTACCCTATCCTACTGTAGCTTACTCTAGCCTATCCTATTCTATCCTCTCTTAGATTATGCTACTCCAACACATCCTAGCTTAGCCTAACCTAGTCTAGTGTAGCCTACTCTAGCATTAGAGGAAATTTGGGGTCTAAAATGGGCTTTATAAGAAAATGTGCCAAAATAAGTTTTTGTGAGTTAGAATTCAAGAACCAATAGAATTTCAATAAAATAAGTCAACCATAATGGTTGAATTCACATATTTGTCATTAGAAAAAACTATTTTTTTTGTTCGTATTTTTGACATATCTCCCTGTGTTTTTACTCAAATTTTGATCAGGAGAACTCACTGGATGCGGAATTTGATTCTGCATCCAATGAGTACCCACACTGCATACTTTTGATGGACCCTGCTACCCCAAAAAAAAGAAATACCTGAAAAAACATGATGATGATGATGGTTGAATTCACATATTTGTCATTAGAAAAAACTACTTTTTTTGTTCGTATTTTTGACATATCTCCGTGTGTTTTTACTCAAATTTCGATCAGGAGAGCTCGTTGGATGCGGAATTTGATTCCGCATCCAACGAGTACCCACACTACATACTTTTTATGGACCCCGCTACCCCAAAAAAAAGAAATACCTGAAAAAACATGATGATGATGTCATCATCATGTTTTTTCAGGTATTTCTTGTTTTTGGGGTAGCGAGGTCCGTCAAAAGTATTTAGTGTGGGTACTCGTTGGATGTGGAATCAAATTTCGCGTCCAACGAGCTCTCCCAATCGAAATTTGAGTAAAAACACAGGGAGATATGTCAAAAATACAAACACAAAAAGTAGTTTTTTTCTTTCTTCCTCCAAAATTAATCAATATTATTTTATTATTTTAACTATTATTTTATTATTTTAACTATTATTTTATTGTTTTCTTTAGGAGGCCCATTTTAGACCCCAAAATTCCTCTAATGGCCTAGCTTAGCATATCCTAACCTAGCCTAGCTTACCCTAGGATAGCCTATCCTACTCTAGCCTAGCCTAACCTAATCTATCCTAACCTACTCTACCCTAGATTATCCTATCCTACTCTACCCTATCCTACCCTACTTTAGCCTAACCTTTCCTAGCATAGCCTACTCTATTCTAACCTATTCTACTCTAGTTTGGCCTACTTACTCTAGATTAACATACTCTAGCCTAGCCTAGCCTAGCCTACTCTAGTATAGCCTATCCTATCATATCCTATCCTACTCTAGCTTAACCTAACTTAGCATAGCATAGCCTAGCCTACTCTATCCTATCCTATCCTAGCCTAGCATAGCCTATCCTACTCTAGGCTACTCTATCCTAGCCTAGCCTACTCTAGCCTAGCCTATCATACTCTAGCCTAAAATCGAGTATCCTAGCCTAATGTAGCATATCCTATCCTAACCTAACTTACTCGAGCCTAGCCTAGCCTATCCTACTCGAGCCTAGCCTAGCCTATACTAGCTTACCCTAGCCTAGCCTAGCCTAGCCTAACCTACACTAGCTTACCCTAGCCTTTCCTAACCTAACCTAACCTAACATAACCTAACCTAACATAGTCTAGCCTAGCCTAGATATACTCTAAGCTACCCTAACGTAACCTAACCTTCTATTCATTATCTTACCTAGATTATAAGCAAAACTACCTACCTTTTCGTACTTTGACTTAGTGAACCTAGTGCACCCTAGTGTATCCTACCCTATTTAACCCAAGATAAGTAAATGTATTCTAACCTAGCCTACCCTAGCCTTTATATCTTAGTCTATCTTACCATACCTTACCCTTTTTGTAATTATCTTAACTCACCCTACCTTAGAGTTGATTCTAACCTAGCTTACACAACCTACTCAACCTTAATCTACATAAATTCATCTAATCTAATTTACATACACTACATATACTAACATACCTTGTCCTAGTATAAGATTAGGCCCATATCCCTAACCCTCAATCATATCATATGTTTTAATGAATAATCCTAAGCATGCATCCTAACCATAATCCTAACTCTAAACACATCAATTATAATGTAAATGTATACAATATATAACTTAATAAAAATTCATTTCTTAATACTAAATACCAAATTACACATCCATTATGCGATTTGATAAAAAAAATTACATAATTCTTAAAAAAAACATACAAAACTTTAAAAGTAACTACAAGAAACACATAATAATGAAATATTCTAAACATTTATAAAAAAACTAAAAAAAATTAATAAACATTTCTTTATAAAAAAATATTCAACTTAGAATATAATATAAATCATGCAATACATTTTTTATTATAAATATTTATAATATGCTATTTTTAATGTACACAAAATATGGATACTCAAAGAAAACTGCACGTAAATGTAATAAGCATTAAACTCTTGGGAGACAACCATTTGGGTGTTTGACATGTAGATATTTAATGAGCATTTTATTATGGGATGGAAATCAATTAAACCAAAAATATTTCGTTAAATTGCTAGAATAAAAATCACTAGAATATACAACGTCAAGAAATGCTTTTGTCCGTTTAAAAATGATATCTTATGACAAATGATGACTAAACAAATGATTCAAGATAACACATGCGAGCTAGTGAACTATTGGTGCAACAAAATACTTCACGATAAATATTTAATATAAAATATTTCGACGTAAATTGGCTGATTAAAATAATACAAAAGCCCTAATTCTGTTAGAAAAGCTGAACTGTTAAAGTATTACTAAACTCTACCAAATAATATCTACATTAAACTATTCAAAAAATCGCAAAAACAATTGCTAAATGGAAGGAATAGATATAAAATCTACAGAAACGAAAAAAAATACTATTTAAATTATTCATAAAATATACGAAAAAATTACAATTTAAATTATTCCGAAAGAGTAAAAAAATTGCTAAATGAAAAAAGATAGATATGTTAACTAATAAATATATGGATTAAACAATGCTGGCCCTGTTAAATTAAGGAGAAATATGGGCTAAGATATTGTTAAATATTGGATTAAGTTACCGTTAATTAGAATTAAATGTAATGAACATGGCAGATCTCGGAAGCCATTGCCGAAGCCATGGAATCCTTCTTGAATATTAAGAGGCTAAGAATCCTTCTTGAATATTAAGAGGCAAGAGAACCGAGAGCCATGAACAACCGGGGCTTGAATTTGTTGGAGGATGATTAGAAAGGAATCGAACCATTACGTGGAGCTCTTTTCATAGCTATGACATCACAATTCTAATATTGCCAGGGAAGCCACGGCCATACATACATGTAAGTAGATCCATACATATCTGTAAAGTCTAGATCCATACATACATACATGTATCAGAGGGTTTTCAAGGGATTGATTCGTATCAGAGGCTCGTCTCCTTTACTCCTTCGAGCTCTTCCTACCAATGGCCGTTCGCAGGAAAACATAATGCACGAGATAAAAATAAAAAATAAAAAATAAAAATCTTAAAATACGAGGAAACCCAAAGCTATACATTCATGCAAATCAAATTCGTTCAAGGACAAAGAAATCCGAAAATATTGAGAGAAAGGAAAGAGAATGCAAATCAAATTCGTTCAGGGACAAAGAAAATCCCAAAATATTGAGAAAAGGAAACAGAACCCAGAGCCATACATACCTATAACTCAAATTCCTTTATGGAGGGCTTAAATTGTATTTGAGATTCGTCTTCCTACATCGATTAAACTCTTCCTGTCAATGGCGGTTTATTTTCTATAAAATTAAGATGTTAGATAAAAAGAGGCCGTGGATGAGATTTCATATAAACTGTGATTGATTAATAATGCTGAATCAATTTACAAAAAGGAATGTTTGAACAAAACAGAGGCAACTAAAAAATTTGAAATTTGCAATCCAAACTGAAAAGAGGAACACATAAATATGTGCCATCAAGTTGATAGAGATTAAGATTCTTGAATATGTGCCATAAATATATGCGTGACATTTTATATAACAAGAGATTAAGATTCTTGAATATGTGCCATAAATATATGCGTGACATTTTATATAACAAGAGATTAAGATTCTTGAATGTACTGACGATGAAGAATACTAGGGTTTCTTAGAAGAGCAGAGCAGAGCAGAGGAAATAACAATAACCGGAAATAAGAGCAGAGGAATAATGTACCGTACCTTTGAGTTCTGCAGCCGGCCGTTCCTTGAAGTTGAAGTTGTGCAGCCGATCCAATCCAAACCAAGATGTCTCACATAGACATGCCATGAGACATTGAAACATAGATTCGACCACAGGACTCTTTCTCCACCGCTTGATATATATATATTTCTCTACAGCCCTTCAACGGATAGTTTCCATTTTTTTTTCTACTCCAAGCGTCCACCGCACTTCAACGGATAGCTTCCATTTTTTTCTTCTATCAAACCATCCACGGGAATCATCAGTTTTCCTCCCTCTCCCTCCAACTGATTGTAAGCAGATTACTAGATAGTTTCCAATATTTGAATGTTCTTAGATAGTTTCCCTCTCTTTCTTCTCTTGAACCATTCAACGGATTGTTTCCCTCTCTTTCTTCTCTCGAACCATCCAACGGATACACGTAAAGGTTTACTTTTTCATCCCTCTCTCCGACGGATGGTTAGCAGGTAGACGACTTGCTTTATCCAAGATTTGGACGTGCAGTTATTAGAATGTTTTGTGTTTTTTATTTTATTTTAATTATATAATAAATGTTTTATTGTGTTTTTTATTTTATTTTAATTATATAATAAATATTTTATTTTGTGTTTTTCCAGAAAGAGGATTCAATGTACTTACATTTCAATGAAGAGGATTCAATGCACTTCCTCTTTCTTAAATTATTTTGTTTGAGATTTTTTAATTAGTATTTTTAAATTATTTTGTTTCCGATATTTTTTTCAAATATGGAGTTTGAATTTTGTTAATACTTATATATGGAGTATAGACCTTTAAGTAAGTGTCTACAACTTCGATAATAGTTTACAACTTTGATTACATTTTTTGTTTTTGTTTCGGGATATTTGTTTATTTAGAATATTTGTATTGTTTTTGTTTGGAGTCATTTAATGAATAATCTTATCATGAATATCAACTTTTTTAATTAATATGGAGTATTGACCTTTAACTAATAGTGTAAAACTTTTATTACTTTTTGAAATATTTTTTTGTGTTTTTAGCATGATTTAATGTAGAATTTTATGATGAATATAAATGCTTGTAACAAATAAATAAAAAAATTAGCTTTTTTCATTAAAAACTTTTTATTAGTGTTTTTCAAAATAGTTTTTCATTACAAACATAGTACTAGTTTTTCATTAGGACTAGTCGTATGCACAAAATAGTATTAGTATTAAAAACATAGTACTAGTACAATATGAATGGGCCTAATGGTTAGGTGCATGTGTTTCTTCTTAGGAGGTCATCTAGCTTGGGTGTGACCTTAAAAAATTGATGAAAAGAGATGAGATAAAAAATATTAAAATTGATGTTATAAAGTTTGTAATATGTAAATAACATATTTGTGAAATTGTTCATGTAGCTAATATTTAAAAATTATATATGTTTCTACTTATGTTATCTCATGATTTTTTTGACAAGCCACAATATTATTCATCTTTTAATGAAACCACCACCACTAAGGCATATCATCTAAGTTCATTGAGATCTATAAAATTAGCTAGGTAAACATAAATAGTTGAAATTATCAAAAATCAAGTGACTCAAGAATATTAATATGGTTTAATTCGTGAATTAACAAAAAAAAATCATAAAGTGGGGATAAAAATGTTTCTCTTTGTTCTTACATGCCTCGAAAATTACTTTGCTTTACATTAAAAGAAACCCCACAATATCTTTGATAACACATAATTGCTGCACTTCAAAGATATTTGATGTCAAAAGTCACATTGAAAATTAATCTTAACTTCAAATTAAAACACCTTAATACCCTTACTCTAATATGAGATATTTACCTGCCTCTCAATGTATGAGTTTTATCTTTGTATACTACCCATATATATAATAAATTGTACCTTCTCTCTCACTACATGAATAATAAAATTTGAAAATGACACAATCATACTTAGAATGAAGATATAGACATGTTCCATATTATCCAATAAATGCATTAATGAAAGGACCAACTTTAAATGAAATTGAAAAACCAATATTTATATTGCAATATTAGAAATAAAATTGCATTTAACATTATTATGGAAAGTAAAATTAGTGATCGAGCATTATTTTATATAAATTTTGAGAATGGTGTGTGATTTATATTGTTTTTACAATATTGATGTTTGGACTTATTTCTCCCTTTTATGTATATTCGAAGTTATTTTATTTTTGAAGCTTAATTGAATATTCTTATGATTGAAATTATTATAAAATTGACAATATTAATTTTATGAACGTGTTTAAGTTTTTAGTTGTAAGAATATTCATAAAAAAAACAATAGTTAGGTTGTTTTAATAAAACATTGACATTTTAGGATCATTCCAAAGAACATCACACATGTCATAATAGCCTATGTATATTTTGAATTTTATTTGTTTTTTTTTAAGCCAAAGTTCTATTTTATTTATTTGTATTTGTATGGAATTATATATAAGTTAACATTTAATTATGGCATCATAGTGAAATGAAAAAATGTCTTTCACTCTTTTTTTGTCCATCCATAAGAGTAGGAAAACATCTCCTTGTTAATGACTTTGTTTACTCTAACACTTGGTTATTTTGATAGAGTATTTGTAAATTGTTACATGAAAATTTTATTTATGTTATATAGAATATTATTTGCTCGATGGGCTGATGCACAATCATCGACTCCTTTAAAGATACTTTAGATGCCACATAATACTGGAAAAACCTGGAACCTCTCACTTTAGGTGAGAATTAGGGGTACTTCCCTAACATATTTGAAGATGAAGTAAAAAGACAAAATATAGGTAATTGAATAAACTTTCATAATATATAAAATGTGTGTAGAAAAAATGTGTGTAAATGATTCTAAAATTAGTTTCCGTGAAATTGGGATTTCAAAATTTGAGCACATCATAATATACATGTTTGTGCGGGTGCAACAATATATGAGGTAAATGAAGTCAATTTTGGATAAAATCTTGCATACATGTAAATGACATATGGGTCTAGTGCAGTGACTATTTATTCATAATTTTTCATGAATTAATTTATTATTATTAATTATTGAAGTGAGAAAATATTGAAATGAAAATGTTCTCTGCAGGTGCAACGCTTTAGAGGAAAAAATTAATGAAATCCTTGATTTCTATATATAATATTGTAGAGCTTGCTCTCTTCTAGTGCACCATATAGTTTTCTTGGCAAATGGTGAAGGAAATCAAAATATATATAAAAAACAATCGATGTATCAATTTTTGAAAACTAACGTGTGTCATTTAGAAAAATATTAATAAATAATTGAAACATAGATTTGAAGGAAAAAATTACATATTCACAATCATATGATTGTACTCTACAATGTTCTAAATTTTTATAAAAAAATATTTTGTTTGTCAAAGCAAAAAAGGCCATCGAAACTCAGCATATTGATAGAGTTCTAAAAGACAGGAAATAACTTTCATTTATTTGTCCTAGCCAATAGGTTCGGTAGTTTGAAGCTAATTTCGAACATAATGCAAAACCTTATTCCCGCCATGTTTTTAAATTTTAAAAACATGTATATGCGTTATAGCGTTATTCATATCGCATATGCGATATATCGCATGTGTAATTGATATCGCATATGCGTTATAACGCATATACATTTTTTCTTAACTAGATTGGTATGAGAGTAAAAAAGAGTAAATACCATGTTATTGGACATGACGCTTAAGACATAGAAGATGCTTTTTAGACTTAATGATTGAGTTTTATAGCTTAACCTTTCTCTAAGTCTTGAAACTCATACCTAGCTCTAAATTATTCCTTATGGTACCAACACATACACTATGAAGATAAGGACTACAAGATCATTTACGTTGTTTTGAAGCATTTTTTTTTGTTTTGTGGACACACAAAAGCATCTTTTAGGGCCTAAGGACAAGGTTTCATCTCTCAACTATGTTGAGGTTCGACAATGTATACATTGTGCTCAAGAAGGACTAAGGGTTTCTCCCACAACTATGTCCCAGATATGCTCATGAGGTCATGTATGGTGGATGAAATTTTGATTCTTAAAACTATATTCTAAGAAGTTTTCTTTATCGTACAAGGCCTAGGTTTCCTACCTTAACAATGTCCAATTAGACCCATGGATTCATATCTACTATCCAAAACATTCTAATGACATCCATGTCACCACTCGAATGGATAGTTTCCATTTTTTTTTCTACTCGAAGCGTCCACCGCACTTCAACGAATAGCTTCCATTTTTTTCTTCTATCAAACCATCCATGGGAATCATTACTTTTCCTCCCTCTCCCTCAAACTGATTGTAACCAGATTACTACTCTACGATTCGCTTTATCCAATATTTGGATGTTCTTAGATAGTTTCCCTCTCTTTCTTCTCTCGAACCATCCAACGGATAGTTTCCCTCTGTTTCTTCTCTTGAACCATCCAACAGATACACGTAAAGGTTTACTTTTCCATCCCTCTCTCCGACAGATGGTTAGCACGTAGACGACTTGCTCTATCCAAGATTTGGACGTGCAGTTGTTAGAATCTTTTGTGTTTTTTATTTTATTTTAATTATATAATAAATGTTTTATTGTGTTTTTATTTTTATTTTAATTATATAATAAATATTTTATTTTGTGTTTTTCCAGAAAGGGGATTCAATGTACTTACATTTCAATGAAGTGGATTCAATGCACTTCCTCTTTCTTAAATTATTTTGTTTGATATTTTTTAATTCATATTTTTAAATAATTTTGTTTCTGATATTTTATTCAAATATGGAGTTTGAATTTTTTTAATACTTATATATGGAGTATAGACCTTTAAGTAACTGTCTACAACTTTGATAATAGTTTACAACTTTGATTACATTTTTTGTTTTTGTTTCGGGATATTTGTTTATTTAGAATATTTGTATTGTTTTTGTTTGGATTCATTTAATGAGTAATCTTATCATGAATATCAATTTTTTTAATTAATATGGAGTATTGACCTTAATTAATAGTGTACAACTTTTATTACTTTTTGAAATATTTTTTTTGTGTTTTTAGCATGATTTAATGAATAATTTTATGATGAATATAAATGCTTGTAACAAAGAAATAAAAAAAATAGGTTTTTTCATTAAAAATTGTTGTATTAGTGTTTTTGAAAATAGTTTTTCATTACAAACATAGTACTAGTTTTTCATTAGGACTAGTTGTATGCACAAAATAGTATTAGTATTAAAATCATAGTACTAGTACAATATGAATGGGCCTAATTGTTAAGAGCATGCGTTTCTTCTTAGGAGGTCATCTCGCTTGGGTGTGACCTTAAAAAATTGATGAAATGAGATGAGATAAAAAATATTAAAATTAATGTTATAAAGTTTGTAATATGTAAATAACATATTTTTGAAATTGTTCATGTCGATAATATTTAAAAATTATATATGTTTCTACTTATGTTATCTCATGCTTTTTTTGACAAGCCACAATATTATTCATCTTTTAATGAAATCACCACCACTAAGGCAGATCATCTAAGTTCATTGAGATCTATAAAATTAGCTAGGTATACATAAATGGTTGAAATTATTAAAAATCAAGTGACTCAAGAATATTAATATGGTTTAATTTGTGAATTAACAAAAAAAAATCATAAAGTGGGGATAAAAATGTTTCCCTTTGTTCTTACATGCCTCGAAAATTACTTTGCTTTACATTAAAAGAAACCCCACAATGTCTTCGATAACACATAATTGCTGCACTTCAAAGATATTTGATGTCAAAAGTCACATTGAAAATTAATTTTAACTTAAAATTAAAACACCTTAATACCCTTACTCTAATATGAGATATCTACCCGCCTCTCAATGTATGAGTTTTATCTTTGTATACTACCCATATATATAATAAATTGTACCTTCTCTCTTACTACATGAATAATAAAATTTGAATATGACATAATCATACTTAGAATGAAGATATAGACATGTTCCATATTATCCAATAAATGCATTAATGAAAGGACCAACTTTAAATGAAATTTAAAAACCAATATTTATATTGCAATATTAGAAATAAAATTGCATTTAACATTATTATGGAAAGTAAAATTAGTGATCGAGCATTATTTTATATAAATTTTGAAAAGGGTGTGTGATTTATATTGTTTTTACAATATTGATGTTTGGACTTATTTCTCCCTTTTATGTATATTCGAAGTTATTTTATTTTTGAAGCTTAATTGAATATTCTTATGATTGAAATTATTATAAAATTGACAATATTAATTTTATGAACGTGTTTAAGTTTCTAGTTGTAAGAACATTCATAAAAAAACAATAGTTAGGTTGTTTTGATAAAACATTGACATTTTAGGATCACTCCAAAGAACATCATACATGTCATAATAGCCTATGTATATTTTGAATTTTATTTGTTTTTTTTAAAGCTAAAGTTCTATTTTATATATTTGTATTTGTATGGAATTATATATAAGTTAACAGTTAATTATGGCATCATAGTGAAATGAAAAAATGTCTTTCACTCTCTTTTTGTCCATCCATAAGAGTAGGAAAACATCTCCTTGTTAATGACTTTGTTTACTCTAACACTTGGTTATTTTGATAGAGTATTTGTAAATTGTTACATGAAAATTTTATTTATATTATATAGAATATTATTTGCTTGATGGGCTGATGCACAATCATCGACTCCTTTAAAGATACTTTAGATGCCACATAATACTGGAAAAACATGCAACCTCTCACTTTAGGTGAGAATTAGGGGTACTTCCCTAACATATTTGAAGATGAAGTAAAAATACAAAATATAGGTAATTGAATCAACTTTCATAATATATAAAATGTATGTAGAAAAAATGTTTGTAAATGATTATAAAATTAGTTTCCATGAAATTCGGTTTTCAAAATTTGAGCACATCATAATATATATGTTTGTGCGGGTGCAACAATATATGAGGTAAATGATATCAATTTTGGATAAAATCTTGCAGACATGTAAATGACATATGGGCCCAGTGCAGTGACTATTTATTCATAATTTTTCATGAATTAATTTATTATTATTAATTATTGAAGTCAAAAAATATTGAAATGAAAATGTTCTCTGCAGGTGCAACACTTTACAGGAAAAAACTAATGAAATCCTTGATTTCTATATATAATATTTTAGAGATTGCTCTCTTCTAGTGCACCATATAGTTTTCTTGGCAAATGGTGAAGGCAATCGAAATTTATATAAAAAACAATCGATGTATCAATTTTCGAAAACTAACGTGTGTCATTTAGAAAAATAATAATAAATAATTAAAACATAGATTTGAAGGAAAAAATTACATATTCACAATCATAAGATTGTACTCTACAATGTTCTAAATTTTTATAAAAAAATATTGTGTTTGTCAAAGAAAAAGAGGCCATCGAAACTGAGCATATTGATAGAGTTCTAAAAGACAAGAAATAGCCCTCGTTTATTTGTCCTAGCCAATAGGTTCAGTAGTTCGAAGCTAATTCCGAACATAATGCAAAACCTTATTCCCGCCAAGTTTTTAAATTTTAAAAACACAGATATGCGTTATAGCATTATTCATATCGCATATGTGATATATCGCATGTGTAGTTGATATCGCATATGCGTTATAACGCATATACATTTTTTCTTAACTAGATCGGTACGGGAGTAAAAAAGAGTAAATACCATGTTATTAGATAGTCTTTGGGAGAAACCCCATCTAAAATGAAAATATCATGGTAATTATTGGCCCCTCCAAAGCAGTTTAGTGTGGCAAAAGGATGACGCTTAGCCTAAAAGTTGTGAATGGTTGTGGATAATGAGGTCATATTATTGGAGGCTCAAGGCCCTTGTCCATGGCACTTGTTCATGACGCTTAAGACATAGAAGATGATTTTTAGACTTAATGATTGAGTTTTATTTCTTAACCTTTCTCTAATTATTGAAACTCATACCTAGCTCTAAATTATTCCTTATGGTACCAACACATACACTATTAAGATAAGGACTGCAAGATCATTTACATTGTTTTGAAGCATTTTTTTTTTTTGTGGACACACAAAAGAATCTTTTAGGGCCTAAGGACAAGGTTTCATCTCTCGACTATGTTTAGGTTCCATGATGTATACATTGTGCTTGAGAACGGCTAAGGGTTTCTCCCACAACTATGACCGGGATATGCTCATGAGGTCATGTATGGTGGATGAAATTTTGATTCTTAAAACTATATTCTAAGAAGTTTTCTTTATGGTACAAGGCCTAGGTTTCTTACCTTAACAATGTCCAATTTGACCCATGGATTCATATCTACTATCCAAAACCTTCTAACGACATCCATGTCACCACTCGAAGGAAATAGTAACTTCAAGATGTCATGGATGGTCATTTGAGGTGTTTTTCGTGTCCATGGAGTCCTACAAGTTGTTTTTAGAGTACAATCCCAATGTTTACTCCCCCAACAATGTCGAAGGCCACCTAACCCATACCTAGTGCTTGTAAGTCATGTGAGGTGATTCGAGGTATCATTTTAGGCCTTGGATGGATATAATATTCCTTTATGGACTAGGGCTCGGGTTCACTTTGTCAACCATGTGTAATGCCTTGAGAACCATGTCTACTATTTAAAACCTTCGATGGCATGATTATCCCTAGTTTTTGTTTAGGGATACCATCAATATGTCCTCCGTGGTAGTTTGCAATGTCCTTATTGACCTTCAATGACTAAGGGATTCATTTAGGGTCGAAGGCTTGGGTTTCCTCCCATTTCCATGCATACGGCCCCAAGACCTATAACTACTATAAAAAAAGTCACCAATCAATCACATATCCCTAATATAAGGTCAAAGACCCCTTAGAGAGGTCATGTGTGGTGGCTTGATACACTATTCTTTCCTCTGGATCGCTTGAGGCTTCCTTTAGTGTATACAACCTGGGTTTCATGATCGCTCAACCATGTCAAATGTCTCTAAACCCATCATTAGTGATTAAAAAAACCTAATGGTGTCAATGCCGATGCAAAAAGCTAAGAATGGCATCAAGAGGTAACATATGGTGGTTTAAGGTGTTATTGGTGGTATTAGATACCTAGAAGCTTCATTTAGGGCCTAAATTAAAGGTTTCATCCCTTGACAATTTCTAAGACCCCAGGGCCCTCCCTCCCACTTGTATTTATTCCCCTACCATAAATCCCTTCCCTTTATATTTGTCCTCCCGCCATCCCACCTCATATATCTCCCATACCCATCCCTCCCTTCCCCTTATATTTCTCCTCCCTTAATCCCCCTCATATATGTCCCCTACCCATCGCTCCCTCCCATAATTCCCTCTACACCTTCCTCTCCCTCCTTTGACACCCCCCCTGTTAACCAATATAATATTAGGAAATGAGCCACCCCATAGACCATCTGGATGGAATATTGGGAGCATAAATGGTATTATAATGGGATAAGGGTTCCATTATAGGTTTTTAGATGGGAGGGATGGGTCTATAGACATTGACTATAGTAATGGAAGAGCAGACAATAAGTCTCTAAATCAACACACATGCCTTATAGATGGAATATTTGGCCTTTAGTGGGATATGGGTGTCATTATGAGGTTTTATGCACTAAGGATGGGTCTTAGGGTCTTAAACATGGTAATGGGACAACAATGTAATTGAAACAAGTCTTAAATCACTACACATGCCCTTTAAAGGAGATATTTAGCCTTAATATGGGATATATGTACCATTAGTCTATTTTATTCATTGAATATTGTTCAGGAGGCATTTACCATGGTCATATAGGAACCATTATGAATATTTATAGACAATAGATAGTTCTATAGACACTACCATGGTCCAAGGATAGGCCTAGAGGTCTCAACCATTGGTATGGGGTCCATTATAAGGTTATCAAGTTTAATATTTGATATGCAATAAATCACATATGTGATATATTGCACATGCATTTTAGCGATCACATAATACAAACTACATGTTAAGTAAAAAACAGTGTATCCAAATCGCATATGCGATAAAACATACATGCGTTATATCACATATGTGATATGTGTTATATATAAAATGTTGGGTTGCATGGTATGGGCTAGGTTTACTGTAGCATAAGAAATAATTCTTCTGAAGCCGCACACAGAGAACTATTCAACCTTTAATTTAATCATTTCTTACACAAATCCATATGTTTTATACAATTTTGGGTATATTTCAATGGGGAATGTACGTAATAAAGGTCGAAAGTCAGTGAGGAAGGTGCTTACATAGGAAGAAGCTAAAAATAAAAAATAAAAGAAGAGGGAACATTCAAGAAATCGTCAGCATTCATTGGATGAGCAAATAGTTCCCATTCCCGCTCAACAGATACCTGATGTAGAGGCTGAGGAAGATAATGCAACATTAAAGGAAGCTGGTTATAGGGGAGATGATATTATTGATCCACTATTAAATGGAAAATCTTGTGAATATTTCAATAATTATGTTACTCCTAATGTAAATGTGACTCCGGAAAAACCATACCAGGTGGTTCAATCTCCTAATCGAAGTTGTCATCCTGTAGTGGATGTAAATGTCATTCTAGCATTTCAAATGACAAGAAATATCACATCAAACTGAAAGAGAAATCCTAAACGCATACAAGTGGACGAGCGCAAATTGAATTCCATGGAAGGTAAGGAGGATAAACACACTATCATTCGTCATTGTTCTTAAATAATGAAACAATATTTTGATAACAAATCCGAAGTTGGTAAATGCCAATTGTTTCTAGCTTTAATTCACTCTAGAAATATGGAAACTGTTCGAAGAAATTTAGGCATAAGAACATTGAAGAATATCTAATTAAGTAATCAAATTATTAAATCTCTTTTTGGTGCATTCACATTGATTGGTAAAAAACTCATCCATAGGACTGTAATGTTGCTCACCACATATTGGCTAAATCAATTGTATGCAGATCCACAAGACAACGTCATTTACTTAAATGCACATCACAAATTGTGCCTTTACATCCAAATACACTAAAAAAAATTCAATAAGAAGAGACAGCCTTGATCTAGAGGGACAAATGGAAACATTATAGGAATTTAGGAGTAGGTTTCCCCGCAAAGACATGAAGTTAGTCGAAGCACTGAAGGGATTAGTGCATACATTTTGACACGATAACACTAGGCCTTCTTCTAACACAAAGGATGTGTTAAAACACTGTAGGGGCTATATGAACAATGAATATCATGTTGAAAATTATCTTTACATGACACAAACTCAATTGTTCGAGATGTTTAAAGTTTCCCATGCAAAGATAAGGCTCAAGCAATGATCTTTTGAAAAATGAAAGCCTTGGTATGTTAGAATCAATACCATCAAGAACACTTGTTGTTGTAGATACCACATAGAGTTTGATGTAAGAAGCGTCAGAAGAGGAACTGAAGGAAGTTCTTCACAGCTTTCAAAAAGACAAAATCCCAGGGCCATATGGTTGTTTGGTTGAATTCATTTTGGAACTTTTTTATTTGTTGGGCCTGGATTTATTGAAGGTGGTTGAAGATACCAGAGTTTCAGGGAGGATCCCTGCTAGTTTTAACTCTAAATTGATTTCTTTGGTTCCTAAAATCGACAATCCCATGCCCTTGAGTGATTTTCAGCCCATATCCCTCTGCAACTGTATTTACAAGGTGGTGTTGAAGGTTATTGCTAAAAGGCTCAAGGTCATCCTTTCGGATCATATCATTAATGAATAGTTTGGATTATTGGAAGGAAGCAAATGTCATGAAGCTATTGGGGTTGCTTAGGAAGGGCTCCACAGTCTATAAACAAAGAAAATTAAAGAGGCAGTTCTAAACATTGACCTCTCCAAGGCCCATGATAAAGTAAGTTGGTTGTATATTTGCTTTCTACTGACCCACCTTGGTTTTGGTATTGGTTTTATCAGGTGGATACTGAGATGTATAATTAAAGTTTCCTTTTCTATTTTGATTAATGGGGCAAACTCCCCTTTTTTTCATGTTGAAAGAGGGTTTAAACAGGGCTTCCCCTTGTCTCCTTTGTTGTTCTTGATAGTTGCGAAGGGTCTAAGAAGGTCTTTAAAGGAGGCCAAATGACTAGTAAATTTTAATGATGTTAACATTTTCAAGAATATTTCCATCACTCATATCCACTTTGTTGACGATGTGTTAATTATTTTTTCAGGCTTAGTGAGGGATGCTCATACCTTAAGGGAGATTTTGGACACGTTCTCTAAGGCCATTGGGATGTATATTAATGTAGGAAATTCATCCCTTACCACCCACCATCTGCGGGCTGAGGAGAAGTTGGAAATCAACATATTTTTTCCTTTTAATCCTACTGATTTCTATTCAGGCTTAAAGTATATGGGTTTTCACCTAAAACCAAATAGTTATCAAAATTCGGATTAGAAGTGGCTACTAGAAAAGATGGAAAATAGGTTGAGAGGGTGGAGCCACAAGTGGCGCTCACGTGTTGGTAGATTGGTTCTGGTTAAATTGGTTTTAGAGGCAATCCCTGTGTATTGGATGTCTCTCTCTTGGATTCAAAAAGGCATCTTGGAAGCTACTCGTCAGACATGCTTCATATTTCTATGTACTGGGAAGAAGGAAACCCAGGTAACCCCTTGGGTATTATGGAAAATAATTGTTGTGCCTAAAGGGCTGTGTGGTTGGGGTATGAAAAATATCTTCCTCTTTTCTCAAGCCTCGGCTACAAAAGGTGGATGGAGGCTTATTTCATTGGGAAGTACATGGACCCAGGTGATTTTACCTAAATATATTTCTCCTGATTGCACTGAGGACTGTATTAGGAACCCAAGGAAGTCTCATGGGGGAGATTCAGTGATATGGAAGGAGATGGTTAAGTCATTCCATATTTTGGAATAAAACCTAGCATGGCATGTTGGTAATGGAAAAAAATTAAGAATTGGTGTGAACCCTTGGCTAGGTAGTGTTCAACAACACATTCTCCTATTTCACACAATTGAGGAGCTCAGGTAGAGGGGGATCTTCTATCTCTATCAATTGGCTGACCTAACTCCCAGAAGGTCTGGGGTACAGAGTTGGAGGAGGGATTCTCTTTTCGGTCTAGATTAACATGATGAGAGGGTCTCAGAGCTATAATTAGGGGATTTAAGCAGGCCACAAAGTTGGCTTGGAGAGATGGATGATGAACTAGTATGGGACCTTAATACTAGGGGTCTCTATAATCCCAATGTAGGCTACATAAAGATGAGTGCATATGGATTTTAAGGGGAGGTGGAGTGGTGGTGGAAGAAGCTGTCGAAACTAAATTTTCCACTAAATACCCAACTCTTTATGTGGCATCTTTTGGAAAACAAGGCCCCTACTTGGGAAAATCTACAAAAAATAAGTTTCCAAGGGCATGGTTGGTGTGTCCTATGCAAGTCTGCACTAGAATATTACAAACATCTCTTTCTAAATTGCTCATATATGAAATAGGTGTGGTTGGAATGCTCGATATTACTGGGCTTTCCGTGTCGGTGGGAAGGTCTATTGGTGGAACAAGCTTGGGAGACTTGGCGGACCAAGCCTCAAAGAAGGGGCTGTAAATGCTCTTGGGGACCTGGAAAGTGAAGGATTTCAGGGAGGGCTTGACTCAAGAATTCTATCATAGGCCCTTCATTTACTGATTTCTATCGTTTTACTATCAACAACTCTTTTTATTTATTTTGTATTCTTAGTCATATGGTACTCACATGGTGATACTTTTTGTTTACTCTGTTTATATATCTGCAAACACTTGTCTCCTTAGATAGTATATGTTTTGTAAAATTTTGGTTAAAACAATAACAAGTTTCTAAAGATTTTACTGAAATTTTGAAAGAAGACTTAGATGTCTCATCCAAAGATCCAATTTTTGAACAACAATTCACATTTATGTGAATCTACAGAATGTAATTGTGTTCTCGATAGATGAAATAAAATTACTTTTATTTTCCATGGAAATATGTGTGTGTGTGTGTGTGTGTGTGTGTGTGCATATACATATGTATATATACATATGCATGCACACACGCACACACACACACACACACACACACACACACACACACACACACACACATCGAACGATTTGAATGTTATTCCTCGACCCACCCAAATAAAATAAACCCCAATATTTATATCACTATGTCAAATTTAAAAAACCCCTTGACCCCTGTTTGTGCTATAAATTGTCCCTAGACTATAAAGGGAACAAGCTAGTACAATCTCAAAACAACTAAAAGAAAATGGGAATTGTTTTTATAATTTTTTGGTTTGAAGGATTCATTCAATATAAGGGAATAATCTAATCATTAAACAAATGCAAACATTGAATCATAAAGAAATCTTAGAAAATTGAAACATAAAGATATAAAGCACATATATAAACCATAAGTATCATAAAACAAGAAACTTGTTTATCCACAAATTAGTAAGCATTTGCGTGAATAATAACTTAATCCATAAATGAAATCACCAATAGGGTGGTCAAACTCACCATAAACATAACCAACAAAGAGGATCAAATAGTGGCTTATATACATGTATTCAAATCAATAATATAAGTTTCCAAAAATAACTTACATGAGAGTAAAAGGCATCAGTCTAAATATATAACAGTGCCTCGGTCCTATAACCCTTCTCATGAACAAATAATCTCCTTCAACACTGTATGCTTGTCCCTTTTATAATTAGAGAGATCCCTAAATGAAGTAGTTCCATCTTCACTTATTTAGGTAAGGTTCAAAACTACTCAGCAGTTACATTAACGAACTTTTCAAAGATTAAAAACTAATTGACTGAAAATAGCAAAATGAGATTCTTGGGAAATTTGGTGAATTTCTAAAAAGTCAGTCTCAAAGAAGCCTCCATATCTCTTGATCCAGGACACCTATGCAAAACCTCGGAGAGGTTTTTCTAAATGATTTCATGATGAACAAAAAAATATCTTATTTTTTAAAAATTATACTTCAATTGATCGGAAGACGTGCCGAAATTTTTTAACTAAAACAATAAATTATTTAATATTTTAAACCCTAAAAAATAGGCCTTAAAGATGAATTTGAATATTTTGAACCTTGACAACTGCTGCAAAACTCAGAGAGGTTTTTGTGAATGATTCTATTATGGACAAAAACCTCTTTTGGTTTTCCAGAATTCATTTCCATCTCTTCGTAATATGCTCCCATTTATAATGACAAAAACAAAGGAAAAAATAGATTTTGTTTTTTCATCTCTTAAATCTTATTCAAGAATGCATTCATGCTAATCCTAGTCATGTTTTTCTGCTCTGCACAATTCCAATAACCTCCTTGCTCCATCATTTCTGAAATTAATCACCGACTGGCTTCTTGGAACTAAATAGGATTACAAATATTAATAAATATGAGAATATGTAGCTTCCAATTTTAGAATTTGTGACTTTCCCTATCTTCAGTTCTTTCAGTGATGAATCATCGTGAATTTTCCAAGTGTTATAATATATTAAACATCTCCTTGGTGGTATTTCAACATCATAAAATGTAATGTACCAACACTAGCCATGAATCAACCACGATTCTCCATCATTTCGGATTCAAGCAGTGCCTTAGTGTATGCAGTTTTAGTCACTTTGTTGCGGGAATGCATCCATAAAACATTCTTTGCAAACAAGCTCAACATAGAGGTTAAATTACAACAAAAGAGTTAAAGAAAATGCTAATAAGTATTTTGAAGACCTTTTTTAAAGAAATGAACCATTTAAATAAGCCACTATGTATAAAGGTAAAATAAAATAAAATAACATTCATAACATAGAAAATGGAAAGAAAATCAAAACTATTCAATTTAAAATAAAATAAAAATAGAATTAAAAAGGATTGAGAAAGTAAGAAAAAATCAAATAGAGACTAGGTACAATTCCAGTCCTAACATCTGGCTTCGGCTGGTGGATGAAAGCCTCCTTGTGAGGTTTCAAGATGATGTAGACCTTGTGTCTTATTCATTGGGTGATGGTGTCATTTGTATCTAGTTCCCAACCTATTCCAAAACTTGTAACCTCACTCGTCTGACTGTCAAAATAAACTGAAATTGCTCACTCCAAACCATACTTGCTGAAAACAAATCCTCACACTACAAACTAAAATCATTGCTCAAGCAATGAACTTATTTATTTACACTTCCTACTCTAATCCATTGTGCTATTGCTTGATCAAGTAAAGCCATGCTTCCAATGAATCCATACAAATATCTGACAAACTGGTGAAAATTCTGATCTCAAGATGATGAATAAAGGAGCCCATGGAATACCAAAATGCATTTCAAAAGAACAGAAAATCCAAACTTCATTTGACAAAGACAATCTGACATTTGAACTATTCAAAGACTCCATATAATAAACAAATGGATCAATGAAGCTATAAAGAAATACCTCTTGCTGCTGCTTCAGCTGAAGATCAGAAGATATTTTCATATCTTCTTCCTCATAATGGTTGCCACTTTTAGCTACCTACAAATCTAAACATGGCTGTAGACTGATTTCATTACTAATCATAGGTTGTTTGATATTGTCTGGAGATTCAGGTTGAAGAATGATGAATGCAAGCCTGCTGCTTTTTAGAGAGGGTTGTTGAATGTTTTCTATGGATTCAGGATGGTTGATTTCCACACAATGTTTTTCCTCACAGAAATTTGATTTAGAGTCATCACACATCTGCTAGATGCTCTACAAATCAACAAAAGGTGATGCATGGATTTGCTCTTCTTCATCTAAAAACTCATCATTGATAGGTGAAACCAAAATTATTTTATCTTGCAAAGAAAAATAATCAACCTCTTGATCTTTATCTTCAATCTCAGGTGAAAATACATCATGTAACGTACCCCAGATACCTTTGTGTAATTTGTGAGAGAAAAGAGGGTAAAAATTTTCTTGTTGTTCTTTAAATTAAAATCATCATATCATAATATGTGTAAGAAACAGAATTGAGGAGAAAGTTTTTGTGTGTTTCCATCCTTTGAAAAATTAATTCAAAACATAGCCTTCTAATGGAATCCTGACATTGTAATCCTAACCTGGTATAGCTTCTTATTCACTATAAAACCTCGTGATCTATCAAGCATATAAACATCATGAATATACCTTCCTTCTCAAATAGGGAACAACTTATATGTGGCTTCAATTATTCAAACATGCAGTGACTTCAGTCTTTTAGCTAACACATGGGTCTTTTTTTTAAAACTACTGTGATATACCTTAAGATTACTTGATGAGGGTCTACTTATTGCAATTACCTCTTTGATTTCACAATATTATACCATTAAGTACATTATGCAAGAACCTAAAACTCATTTTCATGATATTTAGCCAACATGTTGTAACCTCCCATTAAATGATATTTGCATACAACTCAATGCTTCACTCCTTTCACCCTTTATTATTTAAGAGAAAGAAGTACATAAATAAAGATCATCAATAATATAAGCTTGGAGATACTTCAGAAACAGAAAACATAGAGGATGCATCATGATACAATAATCCAGACCAATGCACCACTTGATAACAAAATAACCAATGTACCACTTGATAACAAAATAAGGAAAAATCCATAAGTTACTGTGTCACAAAAAAAATACGTAAATAGAAGACCCACAAAACAAAGAAGAAAATGCATACGGAGACACATAGATATACGTGGTTCACCCCGTTCTTGGGGTTACGTCCACCAAACTGTTTTTTTCCATGTATTATTCTTCCAATAAGAACATTACATCCTGCAACATCCCTGTTGCCATACATACGTACATCCATATCAACACTTTCAACACTTAGTGAGGAAATCCCCACACAACACTAGGGAAAACACCTTACCACAATATAAGGTTACTTCTACTAAAAAATCTCCTCAATACAGTCGAGCTTACAACCATAGTTTCTGCTCGGCTCGAAGAGTACTCTTCTTTTATATATATGATGTATGAGGATTATTTTAAAGATAATAAACCATTCTAGACGAGATCACAGACTCATAGATCTTTCTGGATGACAAAAGGAAACTGCAGAATTATTTTTAAGATCTCTGGATAGTATAATTATTTTTCCACGTTTCATCTTCAACTTCTTTCTACGATCTATGCTTATTTTTATATAAGTGGACAGTCTAGTGATGACGAACAAAATTGTTATTTCATATTTCAACTTCTTAATTCTCTTTGTGTGTGGCCACAATTAACCTTTCCAATATCTCCAAACGCATCTAGTGGTAAATGGAAAACCTCTCTGTGTTTAGGATTCTATTTGACCCAAAAAAACTATGGCACTCAGATGGCCCAAGCAAAAATGGCATCACAAATTTAGAATCCTATGAGATGTATTGGAATTCTTGTGTCCATATTAGCAGTTAATAAAATTAAGGCTTGTTGGGCATCCTTCCAAATGTCACACCATCCCTTAACCCCGAGAACATGGGTTTTCAAACATATAATAAATTCTACGTGGATCCTTATGTTAGGGTTACTTGAGACTCATACTATTATCCTGGATTGGGTTTATCTTCAATCCCTGTGGTCAGCTCTTAAGACTCAACAAGGGATTGACTCAGCCCTAAACAGAAACATCCACACTACACCATAATTTAGATCAAACTACGCCCTACGTTTGGACAGACGTGGATTCCATCAGCTCGCGTGCAGGGGTAGATGCCTGGCTATGCAAATATCAGGCTATTCATACTATTTGGGGTTATCACATCGACGTGGAGGTAGATTCCTGGTTATATAAACCTCGGCAAAGAAAAGACACTCAGACCTTTAGTGGATTACCACATCGGCGTAGAGGTAGATGCCTGGTTGTAAATAAAAATCTCAGCTAAATTTGTAGACTGAAGTCCGGACGTAATCAACAACGACGCGTTTCTGCCATAGTGTAGTCCAAGGACGTTGGTAGCAAATCTCTTGCGGAGCTATGGGTAGAACACAGGAAACTCCCCATCATAAGGGTTTAAACATAAAACGTAGCTTATTTATAAAAACATAGCCTCATCCATTCATCAGACATGGGACAAATCGCTGATAAGATGATAAGAATGATATACATCACTATTCAGAACCAAAATGCATATAGATCCAATGAAATGAATCAATCCATTGAAATATTTAATATCCAGCCGAAACTAAGAGTAAGGAAGATACAACCACGATCCATGCTCTAAATTAGATACACAATCAAACAACAAAAACAAATGCCTTCTATATTAAAACACAGGTAGAAGCTCAGACCTCGAGTTTCTCCACCCGACAAAACCCAAATGCATACCAGCTAGTGCAAAATGGTGCTGCTTGGCACACTGCCTAGCTCCAGCAACATGCCCCCCTTTGATCATATCCTCCCTCTCTAAATAGCAGTGCCCCGGTATCAGAAGAGGCATAATGAAGAAAATAAAAAAACGCACAAGTTGAGCATGCGCATCCCCTCTATTCTCGGAGTAGAAGAAACAGTGTCCAGGTATAAATCCCATATTCTTGGTTATCAAATCTGTCATCCTTAGTGAGTGGCATATTTTCTCATTTTCGTCAGTGATTTAGGCATGCACCCAACCCATGAGCGTTTCCCCTTTTTTTCTTTAATTTTATTTACCAATTGGCACGGAAGTTTCATAACGCCTCCGCAATCAACGAAATTCCATAGTTAAGATATATCTAGGTAATTAACTGGCTTATCCACAATTTACGGCTATAACTCAATAAGCATAAACTAACATTGAAGTTCTTCTCCACTATGAATAAATATTGTTCTATATAATATAGATATACATATAATTGACTTATGTTTTGCATGGTGAATACATAGAATTTGTTTGCATTTCATGATTCTTACATGGCTATTCATTCACTAAGTGTGGCTATGCAATTCATACAGATCCTCCTACTCTCACTGCCTTTGAAGATTGAATGCCTGTTTCATTCTCATAAAATCATTTCATATTGTCCTTTGAACACAATCGTGTTATACTTTATCGATCCACTTATACTTATGCTTCCAGCTTCTTATTTCGATATTTCTTGGTCTTTATATCTCATTCTATGGCCCTTGTTGAAAATAAAATCCTCTAAGCTACATTGCTCCTTTCATATACTATGATGAATAAACTATACATATAATTACATATATATATAAATATATATATATCGTTTTCCCACTATATAGCTTCCACTATATAGTTCTACATATAATATATGTACATATGTATAATTTATTTCATCTTACAATGATCCATTATTATCTATAACGTTTTGTATAATATGTTTATATAGAAGTACGTTTTTCCTTTACTATATAATGCTCCACTATTTTATAGGATGTTTTACACATTATATAAGTATATATATAATTTCCATCACTATATATGTTCCCGTATTCTGTATATGTCTTCTTTTGTCAACATAAAAAGATTTGCAACATAACCGAGTTAGATAACTAGGTGAAGGTGACTTAGTCGGGATGAACTTCACTGGAGTAGAGGAATATGTTGTAGGATGAATCCGTATTTCTAGCATGGCTATAATCAATATGATATGTAATTCTATGGCATCAAAATATGGCTTTCTAACCATTCACCTTTAGCCCTAAAGGTTTTAGTCGTGTGTCGTTAGGTTTAGCTGAAGTCTTAAGTCTCCTAAGATTATCACTTAGGTAATTAACTTGTATAAGCTGTATGATTTTGCTTTTGGTGGGGCCTTGGCCCTAAGCTCCTCACCAGAAGTAAGTACAACACACATTCATGAACATAATAATTTAAGGCGACACAACAGGGACATTACATACTTCCCCCCTTAAAATAACACCGTCCTCGGTGTTCCAGCGCTTTCTTTGACCAGATTACCTTCTCTTCATTCATCATCTTTCTTCTTTGCATCCCTTTTGTTCTAAATTCCCCCCTGAGATCTTTCGTTATTTATCAAGCCACTGTCGTTCAAGACTTGCGGTTCCCTACAACAAGTTCGGGTCTAGCCCATTTTTTCTTCAGTATATCAGGTCAAACATTTATAATTCAACTTAAAATGTAAGCAAAGGATCCTCATGCAATACCACATTTACCATTCAAGGAACACTTTCTAGATTTTTACTGGTATCATGATACCCAATTATTTTTCATAATGTTATAGATTCATCAATAAAACATAATTACTATCCTTTGGATAGTTACACCATCCTCGACCTGAGGAAGGATCCTTTCGTCATATTCCACATTAAATAGGTAATAGTTTAATTATTCATTAACAGATTTTTCATTTGTTATGTTTCCAACCCTCTTGGTTTCTCTTCCAATCTTGTGTGGACTTACAACAATTTTCTGAGGTTACTCTCCCTTTTAGCCACTAGTTAAAATTTTTCTTCTCAGTGACATCAAACAACATCCTGTCTTCCGGATGTCAAAATTTTGCCTAGGTCTTTTTGCCACACCATATTCCTAACACCAATGTGCTCATGCGAGAATCGCTTGCCTAACATCATTGTGCTCCTGTGGCATATATGCCTAACACCGATGTGCTCACATGGCAATCACTTGCCTAACACCATGGTGCTCCCGCAACATTCAAATTTTTCCTTGTTCGTATTCAGTATAAATTTTAACCTTGACTATTTGTGACGCACACTCCTTGTGCTTAGCATGACTTTAGTGTCATTGTCTCGATTCATGTATCGGCTACATGGTTAGTCAAGCATTTATTGATAAAGCCTAGTTCTATTATTTAGTCAGTATCATTTCATAAGTTGCAACGATTTCACCATCATTTATGAGTCATATAAGCCTGCAAAAACTAACTCCTTACGCACTTCTGAGAAATTGAGCGCAACTTGCACACCCAAGTGGATCTATATATACCATAGCATCTGTGGATCATGACAATGGTCCTAATCTTGGTAAAACTCAATAGCCAATTTCGACTGATATCCCTACAAGGTTAGTTCATAGCATTACACAATGTTCATGCATATCCCTGCATAAGTTAGCTCATAGCATTATGCAACCTTCATGCATATCCCTGCATAAGTTAGCTCTTATCATTATACAACATTCTTGCATATCCTTGCAATAGTTAGCTCACACCATTATACAACCTTCATGCATATCCCTGCATAAGTTAGCTCTCAGCATTGTACAACATTCATGCATATCCCTACATACGTTTGCTCACAGAATTATACAACCTTCATGCATATCCCTGGACAAGTTATCTCTTAGCATTATACAACATTCATGCATATCCCTGCATAAGTTAGCTCACAACATTATACAACTTTCATGCATATCCTTGCATAAGTTAGCTCTTACCATTAAACAACAAAAGTTATCTCACATCATTATACAACTTTCATGCATATCCCTGCATAAGTTAGCTGTCATCATTATACAACCTTCATGCATATCCCTGCATAAGTTATCTCTTAGTATCTATTTAGTACTCTAATGGTATTCAACATTCATAAGTTAATCAACAACTTCCGGTAAAGAAGTTAACATCATTGTTACACACAAGTTTAGAAACCAATATCATTTACTTATTTAGTGTAACAACTAACCATTCCTAGGTTTATTAGTTCATGATAGCCAGACTAAAATAACCAAACATAATTCTTTCCTAGGACATATGCATTTAGGACCCAAGTCGTATGATAGTTATGTGCATACATATAGGTGAAAGGGTTTGGTTTAAAACTAATGGACCCAAATATTGAGAACCATCACCACCTCCTACCTTTGATCTCAAAGTTCAATCCATAAATTTGTTTTGGCTATTCCTAGTCATGCACATCAACCTAAAGATTCATTACCAACATTTATATGAATTCATAGCCATTCGACTAACATGTATCCATACAATTTAATGCAATCGTTTGTTTCTGGTTTTTCATGAAATTCTAGATGTAAAGAGGTGTTTTCCTATTTTACATAATGTTAGTATTGATAGCTTTTACACCTCTAATTTTTTTATTCTGAATCCGCCCATTTCCCATTAAATGTTACAACATGGGTATGACCTACTTGTAACCAACAAGTTCCAAGTGGCTGAAAATGTTTTTAACATGATGTGATGATTCTTATTAGATCGGGTTACTTCCATATGAGTACATAACTTTTCTAAGGTGTTGACCTACCTCTCCCTGTAATACAAGAACATAAACATGAAAGAGTACATAACTTTTCTAAGGTGTTGACCTACCTCTCCCTTTAATTCAAGAACATAAACATGAAAGAGTACATATTGATGCTTTCCTTACTATGCCCAATATCATAATTCCGTTAGATCACCCATCACTCTTGATGGATCACATATTACACGGAACACATCAATGTCATAAGGGTATTGTTTCGCCAGGTTTTTTTTTTCCATTCCATTTCTGCAGTAATAATTTAGCATCATGCTTGGCTTAAGTTTAATTTTATACTATTCTTTAAATTACCTCCATGGGTAGGAATGGTTCTTATCATCACATTGTACACCCAGTAATCATTTTTAATCATTTTTAATCAGATCTTTAAGATGAGCCTTAGCTCCTCATGCCTACGACCTTTTCCTTATGTTTGGTGTTTCCAATTTTTCTTAGACAATGGTGATTTTGTTATAGTACCGAGAATTTAGTGTTTGGGACTTTTGTAAACATTCTATAACATCAATACTCTTTACGTGGCTTTCCAAATAATTATATATATATACATATTATCCCTTAAAATGAATCCTTAACATCTATTGCTAACACTCATGCATTTTCTGTATATATATATATCCCAAGAGCCCATAGTTCATTACTCTTATGTCTAGGGCCATGTGTTTCGGGGGCTTTCGCTAATATGAGCCTATCATCTGTACATGTATAATCATCTCTAGAATCAAAACAAGGATGAAAATTCTTCCTTAATGTATTAGTAAAATTTATAGCCCAACTTCCTATTTGGGTGTAATCATGCAAGAACTACTTGCCTACTTCTGGCTTTAATCCATGGAGAATGTGATAACATACCTTGTCATGATATTCATCTTATCCTCTTTACATACCTCCTTTGATCCTTGAGGCTCGCTTAGATAAATCAGTTCCATCGTTCGTCATTGCCATGCATCCACAAAATCATTTTATTAGTTAGTCATAAACATGTTCATGCTCTTCAACTTCATGTTGAGCCCAAAATATGCCCGAGTATTGTCACTCCGGCTCTGATACCATATGTAACGTACCCTAGATACCTTTGTGTAATTTGTGAGAGAAAAGAGGGTAAAAATTTTCTTGCTGTTCTTTAAATTAAAAGCATAACATATCCATATCATAATATGTGTAAGAAATGGAATTGAGGAGAAAGTTTTTATGTGTTTCCATCCTTTGAAAAAGTAATTCAAAACATAGCCTTCTAATGGAAGCCTGACATTGTAATCCTAACCTGGTATAGCTTTGTATTCACTATAAAACCTCGTGATCTATCAAGCATATAAACATCATGAATATACCTTCCTTCTCAAATAGGGTACAACTTATATGTGGCTTCAATTATTCAAACATGCAGTGACTTCAGTCTTTTAGCTAACGCATGGGTCTTTTTTTAAAAACTACTGTGATATACCTTAATCTTACTTGATGAGGGTCTACTTATTGCAATTACCTCTTTGAGTTCACAATATTATACCATTAAGTACATTATGCAAGAACCTAAAACTCATTTTCATGACTTTTAGCAAACATGTTGTAACCTCCCATTAAATGATATTTACATACAACTCAATGCTTCACTCCTTTCACCCTTTATTATTTCAGAGAAATAAGTACATAAATAAAGATCATCAATAATATAAGCTTGGAGATACTTCAGAAACAGAAAACATAGAGGATGCATCATGATACAATAATCCAGACCAATGCACCACTTGAGAACAAAATAACCAATGTACCACTTGATAACAAAATAAGGAAAAATCCATAAGTTACTATGTCACAAAAAAAATATGTAAGTAGAATACCCACAAAATGAAGAAAAAAATGCATAAGGAGACACAGAGATATACATGGTTCACCCCATTCTTGGGGTTACATCCACCAAACTATTTTTTCATGTATTATTATTCCAATAAGAAAATTACATCCTGCAACATCCCTGTTTCCATACATACATATATCCATATCAACACTTTCAGCACTTAGTGAGGAAATCCCCACACAACACTAGGGAAAACACCTTACCACAATATAAGGTTACTTCTACTAAACAATCTCCTCAATACAGTCGAGCTTACAACCATAGTTTCTGCTCGGCTCGAAGAGTAATCTTCTTTTATATATATGATGTATGAGGATTCTTTTAAAGATAATAAACCATTCTAGACAAGATCACGGATTCATAGATCTTTCTGGATGACAAAAGAAAACTGCAGAATTATTTTTAAGATCTCTGGATAGTATAATTATTTTTCCACGTTTCAACTTCAACTTCTTTTTACGATCTATGCTTCTTTTTAGATAAGTGGACAGTCTAGTGATGACGAATAGAATTGTTATTTCATATTTCAACTTCTTAATTCTCTTTGTGCGTGGCCACAATTAACCTTTCCAATATCTCCAAACGCATCTAGTGGTAAATGGAAAACCTCTCTGTGTTTAGGATTCCGTTTGACCCAAAAAAGCTATGGCACTCAGATGGCCCAAGCAAAAATGGCATCATAATTTTAGAATCCTATGAGATGTATTGGAATTCTTGTGTCCATATCAGCAGTTAATAAAATTAAGGCTTGTTGGGAATCCTTTCAAATGTCACACCATCCCTCAACCCCGAGAACATGGGTTTTCAAACATATACTAAATTCTACGTGGATCCTTATGTTAGGGTTACAAGAGACTCATACTATTATCCTGGATTGGGTTTATCTTCAATCCCTATGGTCATCTCTTAAGACTCAACAAGGGATCGACTCAAACCTAAACATAAACATCCTCACTACACTGTAATTCAGATCAAACTACGCCCTACATTTGGACAGACACAGATTCCATGAGCTCGCGCGCAGGGGTAGATTCCTGGCTATTCAAATCTCAGGTTATTCATACTGTTTGGGGTTATCACATCGACGTGGAGGTAGATTCCTAGTTATATAAACCTCGGCAAAGAGAAGACACTCAGACCTTTAGTGGATTACCACATTGGCGCAAACGTAGATGCCTGGTTATAAATAAAAATCTCGGCTAAATTTGTAGACCAAAGTCCAGGCGTAATCAACAACAACGCATTTATGCCATAGTGTAGTCCAAGGACGTTGGTAGCAAATCTCTTGCGGAGCTATGGGCAGAACACAGGAAACTCCCCATCATAAGGGTTTAAACCCAAAATGCAGCTTAGTTATAAAAACACAGCCTCAGCCATTCATCAGAGATGGGACAAATTGCTGATAAGATGATAAGAATGATATACATCAGTATTCAGAACCAAAATGCATATAGATCCAATGAAATGAATCAATCCATTAAAATATTTAATATCCAGCCAAAACTAAGAGTAAGAAAGATACAACCATGATCCATGCTCTAAATTAGATACACAGTCAAACAACAAAAACAAATTCCTTCTAGATTAAAACGCAGGTAGAAGCTCAGACCTCGAGTTTCTCCACCCGACAAAACCCAAATGCCTACCAGCTAGTGCAAGATGGTGCTGCTTGACACACCGCCCATCTCCAGCAACGCGCCCCCCCTTTGATCATATCCTCCCTCTCTAAATAGCAGTGCCCCAGTATGAGAAGAGGCATAAAGAAGAAAAGAAAAAAATGCACAAGCTGAGCATGCACATCCCCTCTATTCCTGGAGCAGAAGAAACAGTGTCCAAGTATAAATCCCATATTCTTGGTTATTAGATCTGTCATCCTTAGTGGGTGGCAGATTTTCTCGTTTTCGTCAGTGATTTAGGCATGCGCCCAACCAATGAGCATTTCCCCTTTTTTTCTTTAATTTTATTTACCAATTGCCACGGAAGTTTCATAAGGCCTCCACAATCAATGAAATTCCATAGTTAAGATATATCTAGGTAATTAACTGGATTATCCACAATTTATGGCTATAACTCAATAAGCATAAATTAGCATTGAAGTTCTTCTCCACTATGAATAAATATTCTTCTATATAATATAGATATACATATAAATGACTTATATTTTGCATGGTGAATACATAGAAGTTGTTTGTGTTTCATGATTCTTACATGGCTATTCATTCACTAAGTGTGGCTATGCGATTCATACACAGCCTCCTACTCTCACTGCCTTCGAAGATTGAATGCCCGTTTCATTCTCATAAAATCATTTCATATTGTCCTTTGAACACAACCGAGTTATACTTTATCGATCCACTTGTACTTATGCTTCCAGCTTCTTATTTCGATATTTCATGGTCTTTATATCTCATTCTATGGCCTTTGTTGAAAATAAAATCCTCTAAGCTACATTGCTCCTTTCATATACTATGATGAATAAACTATACATATAATTACATATATATATAAATATATATATCGTTTTCCCACTATATAGCTTCCACTATATAGTTCTACATATAATATATGTATATATGTATAATTTCCTTCATCTTACAATGATCCATTATTATATATAACGTTCTGTATAATATGTTTATATTGAAGTAAGTTTTTCCTTTACTATATAATGCTCCACTATTTTATAGGATGTTTTACACATTATATATGTATATATATAATTTCCATCACTATATACGTTCCCGTATTCTGTATATGTCTTCTTTTGTCGACATAAAAAGATTTGCAACATAACCGAGTTAGATAACTAGGCGAAGGTGACTTAGTTGGGATGAACTTCACTGGAGTAGAGAAATCCGTTGTAGGATGAATCCCGATTTCTAGCATGGCTATAATCAATATGATATGTAAGTCTATGGCATCAAAATATGGCTTTCTAACCATTCGCCTTTATCCCTAGAGGTTTTAGTTGTGCCTCGTTAGGTTTCGCTGAAGTCTTAAGTCTCCTAAGATTATCACTTAGGTAATTAACTTGTATAAGCTATATGATTTTGCTTATGGTGGGGCCTTGGCCCTGAGATCCTCACCAGAAGTAAGTACAACACACATTCGTGAACATAATAATTTAAGGCGACACAACAGGGACATTACACATCATGGGGAACCTTATGAAGAACAGAAGAAAAATATTATTCTACAACTATTTCATCTTTTAAATCTAAGATATTAGGTGCATCAGAGACAAGATATAATGCATCTACATCTATGCAATCATAAGTACTCTCATCAACCATATCTTGAAAACCTTCTTCTAGGGAATTAGAAAGAGAAAGAGTTTCATCCATATGTTTATTAAAAAATTCACTTCCATTCTTAAATTCTTTTTCATCAATATCATTGCAAAGCTCATCATACAAGGAATAATCTATTGTCTGCTCAATATAAGATTTGAAATTTTCACAACATTCTTCAAAAAGGATCTCAACTTGGTAAATATTCTCGTAATGTGAATTAAAAGCCATGTGAAAATCCTTCAAAGAATGGATACTAGCAGCAGGAAATGATTGACACCATTCATGAGCATGTTCATCTAAATAAAATTTGAACATCTTGATTAAGACATCCTTGTGAAACAAATAATGTTCAAGCATGCATTTATGAAAATTTAATCAGTGATCACCAGGATGATCATACTTGGTTCCTATGAATCTGGGAATATAATCACCCTACTTAGTTATATTCAGCACTAGATGTGGAAAACCAAGAATATATGAAAAGTTGAAAGGTGCAAACCTTTGAGCCAAGATAGATTCCATTTCTATTGTTGTCCCGTATCAGTGAAGTCGCCAACAAGTTCTTACTTGATGGAGTGGATTTTCTAGGTGAATGATGCAGTCTTGAATATGTGACCTGTAGTATCCCTATTTCCTGCCCCTACATAATTTGTAATTTTGAAAGATTATCTATACTTGTTTTCCGGTGAGGAGCTCAAGGGCAAGGCCCCACCAGAAAAACCTTGTAACTTGTAAGAGTTAATTCTCTAAGTTCAGAACTTAGGAGACCTAAGGTATTAACAAAAACATTCTATGGGAAACCGAGTCAACTAGGGGGAGAGGGGGAGAGGGAAAGAATGACATCCTTGATGGGAGATTGGGTAGGAAGAGGGGAGGTGCCTTCCCTCATGGTTTTCTAGTCAATGGCAGTAATACTAAGGAGAAGGCTATGCCATCTTGGGGAAAAGAAGAAGAAAGGGGGCTAGCCGAGTTGGACGGCCTCTGCCTGGGCTGCACGATGGTACTGTGTAAAGTCCCTAACCTTTCTAAAAAATAAATGTGGTAGGCATCGATGATCACACGCTGGTTTTCTATCATATTATGATTTCAGATGTGATCCAGTTTTAATAAACATTTTCGTGTATGTAAGATTTTATTCCCTACGCGAGGATGGTAGATCGGCTGCCTATTGAAATGATATATCGGCTATCTATTGAAAACATTTTAGACATCCATTTTAATTTGTGGTTTCTTATTTTGGTGTCACCTTTATTTATATATCTACTTTCATATATTATCCAAGCTAATACCTCTACACGCTATTTGATAGAGCCATAGTCTATCGAAGAGCTTGGGCGTCATTTTGATCTGAGATTTTACATTCTGCGTGTGATAAGATCGAAAGGAGGATTCCATTTCCTCAGAGGAAATAGATGCGAGATATAGAGCGAAGGATCTTTAACTCCAAATCTGGAAATCAATTTTCCCTAATGAGCTCCAAGCCCACTCCTTGCATTTAAATTTCCATAGCAGCGTTCTAAAAATCGCGTGGAGTAGGGTAACCTACGATCCTATTGGTTGTGCTTTTATATCCAAGATATGAACTCGTGGGGAGTAGGATAAGCTATGTTCCATCTTGTTTTTTTTATGTCTTTATCAAGAAAATTATCTTGTTCCATGTTTGTATATTCAGGGATTTTGTTCCGCACTCATACCCCCATTTTTGAGCAAGAAGTATTCTGATAACATCGAATAATTGTATTTTTTCCTTTAACAACGACCTCTAGGATTAACACTTATATGCACACATAACCTCCGATTTAGAACAGACACATGAGGTGAGTCTGTGATTTGTGGGGTAAAATTCTTTGCTTGATAAATGAAATTTTCCCAAATTCTATTTTGTGCATAAAAATAAAACATTATAGTAGTGAGAATCTTCACTGTTAGTTGTTGACAACAAAAAATGCCTAGTATATCGTGAATACATAAACAAACTAGTTTATAGGCTGGATCCATTCTACAAAGATTTGTATTCTTCATATTATAGAAGGAGGATAAACCTAGGAGAAATGGCTTTATGCATAGTTTAGTCTGAATGTCTAAAAAGGCATCTGTAAAGTTTAAGATAGACGCCTTCAAACCAAGGTTACTTCAATAAAACAAAAAAAGTCAGCTCAAGAATCAAAGTTTTAAATGGAATGGTTGCTCTTACTAGTTTATTTAGGAGCAGAACTAGTTTGTATCGATATGGGAACCATAAAGTCCTAGATGGTTCATTTATCTATAAAATTGAGTTAAACCCTGTTGTTCAAATGTTATGATTTCTTGTTACAAATTCTAAAAAGAAGGATCAACCTCTTATGCATTACCTTCATTTTTCTAAAATCCCTATTCATGGCTAGAATAGTGGTAGAAAGACTCCTTTGAAGTCTCCTAGGATGCTCCTTGATTTTAGGTTGTTAATGAATGTCTTCTTTTATTTCCCACCTGTATTATAGACAACAAGATCTCGATAGTACCCCTTGTGCTCTATTACTACGTCAGTAATAATATGTTTATATCCTCACTTGAGAAGGGTGAGCTCTAGGGTAGTAATGAAGTTGTTCTTAGAAGAACACATTCCTCCTTATTGGAGGAGTACTTATGGTGTATGAGAGTGGAATTGTACACCCGGTTACAAAACACTTTCAAAATGTATAGTCTTGGTACACTTTTGTTAAAACATGGTTAGGGTATGTGGTAGGAATGAGGATATAACGATATGATATGTTTAAATAGAATGACATAGGTGTTGTTGTTTATAAGGGTTCACATTCCCTTATAAAGGTAATTATGCCTCATGGATCCATTTATAATTAAGGTTTATACCTTTCCAGAAGTATGGAAACAGGGCTATTGCGGGATATAACTTTTCATTTGATGAATAATACATGATGAAACAGATTTGGTGGATGTATCCCATGGATTGGGTGAACCATGTATATTGGTGTTTTTTTGTTTCTGCTTAAATGTCTCGTTTTCCCTTATTTTTTTGCATACTTAGCCTTTGCTTTGTAACCTTGTTGATTGATTAATTCCCTTAGAAATAATGATAAGGAATGTTATTGTTATCATGATGATTTTCTTGCCTGCACATTTGGTCATTTTCAAAGCATTATGATGATGAAGTGTTTGTGATTATGAATAATATTTTGAGGAAATTACAATAAAGAAATTGTCAACAACTGGATCAAATGTTGTGCAAATATGCTACTGATAGGAATAAAGTGTATCTCATATGATTCATTAAACTAAGCATAAACAATGAGTAGTCCGTCAAATCGATCACTTTGCTTCAGAGAGATCCAATTGTTAGTCGAAGGTTAGAGTAGATAAAATGTGGTGAAAAGAACATTGGAGGATGTATAAAATGTTAGTTTAATTGCTACATCTAAGTATTCCGCCATTGAGGGGATTACGTAATCATGTGAATACTAGAAGGCACAATAAACATGTTTGTTTTATGTTATCAATAGAAATATTAGTAAATTGGATGCGAATTGTATGTTTGGTTTTATATAGAGGAGGATGGATTTAAATTGTCAAATGATTGTTGTACAATGCATATAGATTTGTCATTATCAAATTTGATTGGACACGTTTCATTGAAATTCCATGTAAAATATGTCACTAGCAGGATTGGCTCATTGTAGTGACTGCAAAACAAAAAAATTTACCCTTTTTCACACATAACGACATTGAGGTATAAGGGGTACACTACAGGTGGTATCAGAGCAAGAGTTGAAACACTTGGGCCTATTTGGGCTCAAAACGCTCCTGCATATTTCATTTCAAAACTAAAGATTGATATTTTCCTTGTGATAACAGGAATCAACAAGTCTTACTATTATGCAAATACAGGTACCTTAAGATATACCAAACGAAGATGTTTATTGACACTGTAGTTGTGCAGGAGGAGGTGGAACATCTTCTCAAAATCACAACAAAGGTGGCCCATTACTTTTGCCACTTCCATGTCAAGCCAACGACATAAGTGCATAGGTAACTTGCTATTTCCTTGATTACTTTCGAAGAGGTTTATGAATGTCTAAGACGATTGTTTCATCTCTATGTAAGATTGCACAACTAAATTCTTAGTGAAGTATAGAATTATTCTTAGACAAACTCATGGTCGACGAAAGTATTATAGTAGTTCCTATTATAATAATAATGTGGGATTTGAATTTCTACACTCATAGTTGAATTGGCCATTAATGACTTGTTATATGTTAAAATATTCTTAGAATTCCTTGTGGAAAAATTGTGATAGGTTACATTGTAAGACACAGTGGATTATTGTTGTAAAAGAGTGACGTTGAAAGGGGTACCTAACTACCAATCGAATGTAGGAGTGCTAAATATCTAACGATAATTGAATATTGGTTATAAGTCCTCTAGACCTAATTTATGATTCATTAATACAATAAATAAATGTAGTGGCTCGTGAGAGTATACTCCAATGTCTTAAAAGTATCGTCATATTCTTATAGATGTGTGTATATGTAAATGTACATATATGACTTACCTAAATCCCTTGAGGATAGAAAGGTAGCGGTTAAAGAGGACTTGATAAGTTGACCATTTAGGAGTCACTATATTACCCTTGACAATCTACAAGATTAGCTGCAAACTATCACATATAGTCAAATGGTTTAAGCACAAAGGTAAGTGATTCTAAAATAGTAGCTATGCTAACGGAATATATTATATTGTCAAGATTATACAAATACAAATTATATCAAATAAATGTTAATGGTGTTAAAGCTACCAATACTAACATTATAAAAAATATGAAACAACTCTTACATTTGGAATTCCACATAATCCAGGAACAAATAATTGCACTAAATTGTATGGATACATCGGTACAAGTTAGATGAATGGATACAATTGCATATAGATGTTGGTAATGGAATCATTTGGTTGAGGTGCATGACTAATTATAGCCAGAACAATAAATTGATTGAGTATTTAGATCGAGGTAGGAGGAAGTAATGGTTCTCAAGATTTGGGTCCATTAGTTTTGAACAAAATTATTTCACCTATATGTATGCACATAACTAGCATATAACCTTGGGTCCTAAATGCATATGCCATAAGGAAGAATTATGTATATTTTTAATCTAGTCTAGCTATCATGAACTAATAAACTTGGAAATGGTTAGTTATTGTACATACTAAGTGAATGATGAGAGAAGTGAATTTGGTTTCTAAACCTGTGTATAACAATAAATTATTAGAAAGTGAATGTTAACTTCTTTATCAGAAGTTGTTGATTAACTTGTGATTGTTGAATACCATTAGCATACTAAATAAATGCTAAGTAAAGGTAGGACTTGAATTTTAGAATCATTAGGAAGATAATTCAAGTTAGTTACAATAATACCACTGTTATAATGTATCCTTGCATATAATTATTAGTGTGCAAGAAATTGGGTTATGCACATAAAGACTATTGAGCTATTTATACATTTTTCATTGGCATTATTGATATTCTTATACACTTTTCATGAGAACAAAAACATTTCTTACAGTATTTCTTCAAGAAAGGGAAAGAGAAAACTAGGTTGCTTATGAGATCAAACTACAATGCAGCTAGGGTAAATAGCATGATGTGTTGTACCTAATATTACTGGTTGTATAGAAAGAGTGCACCTATATAAAGGTTGACATTTAGATGAACTAGAAAAGTTTTAAGATGTGACATAAGTAGCTGAGATATGGAATTATGGTTTACCATAAATTACTAATGTTATTGGAGTTTCTGTATCCCTAGTATTGCCACACACGAATGTGGTGTAAAGTTGGAATATCCCTTCACTAGCAATTAGCCAAATATAGATGAGTAAGGATGTCTAAAAGAGACTAATATTGAAAATAATGAATGTGGTATAATGTTATGTGCTAACATTGCAGGATATGCTAGGAACACTATCAGGCAGAGTTGACTATTATAAAAATATTCGCTTCCATAAATAATGAGGTTAAGTATCGGTGATGTTTTACTTATTATAATTGTCGAATCTCGAGGTTTTATAACCAAGAATTAACTATGGATGATGTTGTTTATATACTGACATTGCAGGCTTCACCAAGATTATGACCATTGTTGTAATCAACGTGCACTACGGTATATAAATATGCCTCCATATATAAGTTGTGCTCAATTTCTCAGAAATGACTAATTTTTTTAGATGAATTACAGGGTTATATAACTCATGAACAATGATTAAAATCACTACAACTTATGAAAATTCTAATGATTAATTATTGAAGTTTTGGGTTATCGATAGATGCTTTGACTAACCATGTAGCCGATTCACAAATCAGGACAATGACAGTAAAGTCATGCTAAGCACCAAGGAGTGTGCATTATGAATAGTCAAAGTTGAAATTTATACTAAATACAAACGAGAAATTTTTTTGAATGCTGCGGGACCACCATGGTGTTAAGCAAGTGATTGCCACATGAGAAAATTGGTGTTAAGTATATATGCTATAAGAGCACAACATTGTTAGGCAAGTGATTGCCACATGAGCACACTGGTGTTAGGCATATGGTGTGGCAAAAAAGACCTAGGCAAAATTGGACATCTGGAAGACATGGCGTTGTTTGATGTCATTGAGGGGAAAACTTTTAACTAGTGGTTAAAAGGGAGAGTAACCTCAAAATTTTTTGTAAGTCGACACAAGAATGGAAAAGAAACTCAAGGGAGTTTGGAAAACATAACGAACGTAAACTATGTTAACGAATTTCCAAGTAATTATACTATTACATGCTAAATGTGTAATGTGAAGAAAGGTTTACCTTATTTTGAATGACTAGTTCAATATCCCATTGGATTACTTATGTATCAATTACATTATTGAGAAATAATTACATGTCATGATACAAGTAAAGACTAGAACGTGTTCCATAACTTGAAATTATGATGCTGGAAAAAGGATCTCTTGTTTATGTTTTAAGTTGATTTATGCAATGTTGACATGTGTAAAATTTGAGTAGACCTAATCTTGTTACAAGAAACTACAGGTCTTAAAATATGGTGACTTGCGAAAATGAAAAGAGTGAAGGAGATGAGAACATGAAAGACAAAGAAAAAATAAGAAGAAGGAAATTGGCTGAAAGAGGAACACCGAGGACGGTGTTATTTTTTAGGGGAGGAGGATGTAATATCTGTATTTCCCACCTCTACATAATTTGTAATTTTGAAAGATTATCTGTACTTGTTTTCTGGTGAGGAGTTGAAGGCCAAGGCCCCACCAGAAAAACCTTATAACTTGTAAGAGTTAATTCGATAACTTCAGAACTTAGGAGACCTAAGGTATTAACAAAAACATTCAACGAGAAACTGAGTCAACTAGGGGAAGAGGGGAAGAGGGGAAGAATGGCATCCTTGCTGGGAGATTGGGTAGGAAGAGAGGATTTACCTTCCCTCATGGTTTTCTAGTCGACAACAGTAATACTAAGGAGAAGGCTACGCCATCGTGGGGAAAAGAAGAAGAAAGGGGGCTAGCTGCGTTGGATGGCCTCTGGCTGGGCTACACGATGGTACTGTGTAAAGTCCCTAACCTTTCTTAAAAATAAATGCAGTAGGCATCAACGATCACATGCTGGTTTTCTGTCATATTATGATTTCATATGTGATCGAGTTTTAATAAACATTTTTGTGTATATAAGATTTTATTCCCTGCGCGAGGATGGTAGATCGGCTGCCTATTGAAATGATATATCGGCTGCCTGTTGAAATCATTTTAGGCATCCATTTTAATTTGTGGTTTCTTATTGCAGTTTCACCTTTATTTATATTTCTACTTTCATATATTATCCAATACAATACCTCTACATGCTATTAGATAAAGCCGTAGTCTATCAAAGAGCTTAGGCGTCATTTTGATATGAGATTTTACATTCTGCATGTGATAATATTGAAAGGAGGATTCCATTTCCTCAGAGGAAATATATGCGAGATATAGAGCGAAGGATATTTAACTCCAAATCTGGAAATTGATTTTCCCTAATGAGCTCCAAGACTGTGCCTTGCATTTAAATTTCCATAGCAACGATATGCAAAATCATGTGGAGTAGGGTAACCTGTGATCTTGTTGGTTGTGCTTTTATATCCAAGATATGAACTTGCAGTGAGTAGGGTAAGATATCTTTCATATTGCTTATTTGATGTCTTTAGTAGGAAAATTATCTTGTGCCATGTTTGTATATTCGAGGATTTTGTTCCGCACTCATACCCCCATTTCTGAGCAAGAAGTATTCTGATAACATTGAATAATTGTATTTTGGCCATTAACAATTACATCTGGGATTAACACTTATATGCACACACAAGATACGATTTAGAACAGACGCATGAGGTGAGTATGTGATTTGTGGGGTAAAATTCTTTGCTTGAGAAATGAAATTTGCCCAAATTCTATTTTCTGCATAAAAATAAAACATTAAAGTACTGAGAATCTTCATTGTCGGTTGTTGATAGCAACAAATGCCCAATATACTGTGAATACATAAACGACCTAGTTTACAGGCCGGATCCATTCTACAAATATTTGTATTCTTCATATTATAGAAGGAGGATAAACCTAGGAGGCATGGCTTTACGCATAGTTTGGTTCGAATGTCTAAAAACACATGTGTAAAGTTTAAGATAGACACCTTCAAACCAGGGTTACTTCCATAAAACAAAAAAAATGTCAGCTCAAGAATCAAAGTTTTAAATGGAATGGTTTCTCTTATTAGTTTATTTAGGAGTTGGACTAGTTTGTATCGATATGGAAACCCTAAAGTCCAAGATGGTTCATTTAGCTATAAAATCAAGTTAAACGCCATTGTTCGAATGTTCTGATTTCATGTTACAAATTCCAGAAAGAAGGATCAACCTCTTATGCATTACCTTCATTTTTTCTAAAATCCCAATTCATGGTTGGAATAGCGGTAGGAAACCTTTGAAGTCTCCTAGGATGCTCCTTGATTTTAAGTTGTTAATGAATGTCATCTTTTATTTTTGACCTGTATTATAGACAACGGGATCTCGGTAGTACCCCTTGTGCTCTATTACTCCTTTAGTAATAATATGTTTATATCCTCACTTGAGAAGGGTGAGCTGTAGGGTCGTAATGAAATTGTTCTTAGAAGAACACTTTCCTCCTTATTGGAGGAGTACTTACAGTGTATGAGAGTGGACTTGTACATCCGGTTACTAAACCCTTTAAAAATGTATAGTCTTGGTACACTTTTGTTAAAACATGGTGAGGGTATGTGGGTAGGAATGTGGATATAATGATATGATATATTTAAATAGAACGCCATAGGTGTTGATGTGTATAAGGGTTCACATTCCCTTATAAAGGTAATTATGCCTCATGGATCCATTTATAATTAAGGTTTATACCTTTGCAGAAGTATGGCAACAAGGCTGTTGCGGGATGTAACTTTTCATTTGATGAATAATACATGATGAAATAGATTTGATGGATGTAGCCCATGGATTGGGTGAACCACGTATATTGGTGTTTTTTTGTTTGTGCTTAAACGTCTCATTTTTCCTTATTTGTTTATGTACTTAGCCTTTGTTTTGCAACCCTGTCGATTGATTAATTCCCTTACAAATAATGATAAGGAATGTTATTGTTATCATGATGATTTTCTTTCTTGCACATTTGGTTGTTTTTGAAGCATTATGATGATGAAGTGTTTGTGATTATGAATAATATTTTGAGGAAATTACAATAAAGAAATTGTCAACAACTGGATCAAATGTTGTGCAAATATGCTACTGATAGGAATGAAAGTGCATCTCATGTATGATTCATTAAATTAAGAATAAACAATGAGTAGTCCATCGAATTGATCACTTTGCTTAAGAGAGATCCATTTGTTAGTCGAAGGTTAGTGTAGATAAAATGTGGTTGAAAGAACATTGGAAGATGTATCAAATGATAGGTTAATTACTAAACCTAAGTATTCTGCCATTCAGGGTATTATGTAATCATGTGAATACTATAAGGCACAATAAACATGTTTTTTTTTATGTTATCAATAGAAATATTAGTAAATTCGATACGAATTGCATGTTTGGTTTTCTGTAGAGGAGGATGGATGTAAATTGTCAAATGATTGATGTACAATGCGTATAGTTTTGTCATTATCGAATTTGATTTGACACATTTCATCAAAATTCCATGTATAATCTGTCACTAATAGGATTGACCCATTGTAGTGACAGCGAAACCAAAAAATTTACCCTTTTTCATGCATAACCGCATTGAGGTATAAGGGGTATGTTACATGACCAACCCTTCTTCACCATCAAAAGTTTGAACTGATCATTGTCATTCTTCATGGGGAAGATATCTTCGCTCCTCTGTCCCCAACAATGGCGCCAAATATGTTTGTGCTAGAAATTGTCCCTAGACTACAAAGGGAGCAAGCTAGTATAATATCTAAACAACTAAAAGAAAATGGGAACTGTTTTTACAATTTTTTGGTTTGAAGGATTCATTCAATAGAAGGGAATAATCTAATCATTAAACAAATGCAAACATTGATTCATAAATCAATATTAGAGAACTGAAACATAAATATATAAAGCACATATATAAACCATAAGCATAATAAAACAAGAAACTGGTTTATCCAGAAATTAGTAAGCATTTGCATGAATAATAACTTAATCAAGAAATGAAATCACCAATAGGGTGCTCAAACTGACCATAAACATAACTAGCAAAGAGGATCAAATAGTGGCTTATATATATGTATCCAAATCAATAGTATCCCTCTCCAAAAATAACTTACATGAGAGTAAAATGCATCATTCTAAATATATAATAGTGCCTCAGTCCTATAGCCCTTCTCCCGAACAAAAAATATCATCCAACACTGTATGCTTGTCCCTTTTATAATTACAAATATACCAAAATGAATTAGTTCCATATTCACTTATTTAGGTCAAGTTTGAAACTACTCAATAGTTACATTAACCAACTTTCGAAATATTAAAAACTAATTGACTGAAAATAGCAAAATCTGATTCTTGGGAAATTTGACAAATTTCTGAAAAATGAGTCTCAAAGAAGCCTCCATATCTCTCGATTCGGGAAACCTGTGAAAAAACTGAGAGAGGTTTTTCTAAATGAGTCTGTGATGAACAAAAACCTCTCTTGGTTATAAAAATTTTACTCAAATTGATCAGAATAAATGCCAAAATTTTGTAACTAAAACAATAAATTATTTAATATTTTAAACCCTGAAAAATAGGCCTTAAAGATCGATTTAAATCTTTCAAACCTTGACAAATATTGCAAAACTGAGAGATTTTATTTTGAATGGTTCTGTTTTGGACAAAAACCTCTTTTGGTTTTCCAGAATTCGTTTCCATCACTTCGTAATATGCTCCCAATGATAATGACAAAAATAAAGAAAAACATAGATTTTGTTTTTTCATCTCTTAAATATTCTTCAAGAATGCATTCATGCTCATCCAAGTCATGTTTTTCTGCTCTGCACAATTCAATATCCTCGCTCCATAATTTCTAAAATTAATCACTGACTCGCTTCTTAGAACCAAACAGGATTAGAAATATTAACAAATCTGAGAATACGTCGCTTCCAAATTTAGAATTCGTGACTTCCCCTATCTTCAGTTCTTTCTGTGATGAGTCATCATGAATTTTCCAAGTGTTATAATATATTAAACAACTCCTTGGTGGTATTTGAACATCATAAAATGTAATGTACCATCACTGGCAATGACTCAACCACGATTCTCGATGATTTTGAATTCCAACAGTGCCTTAGTGTATGCAGTTTTAGTCACTACGTTGCGGGAATGTCTCCATAAAAAATTATATGCACACAAGCTCAACATAGAGGTTAAATTACAATATAAGAGTTAAAGCAAATGCTAATAAGTATTTTAAAGACCTTTTAAAGGAAATGAAACATTTAAATAAGCCACTATATATAGAGGTAAAATAAAATAAAATAACATTCATAACATAGAAAATGGAAAGAAAATCAAAAGTATTCAATTTAAAATAAAACAAAATAGAAGTAAAAATGAATGAAAAATTAAGAAAAAATCAAATAGGGACTAGGTACAGTTCTAGTCCTAACAACCCCTTAATACAAGGAAATATATTTTTGAGGATTTTAGGAGTATTCAAACCCCCAATATGAATGGAAGTGGTATAATATTTCCTTTTTAGTGAACCCCCTATGTTGAAAACATAGAATATTTAGACTATAACATGTACATCTCAACATATATAAATTTTATTTTTATGCCATTGTTGTTATCCATTTAGATATACTTTTAAGAGAATAGTTAACCGGGTTTATAAAGGTAATGAATTTTTTAATTAATAATTAATTGAGTATGAAATGAATGTCTATTTACATGTCTTCCTTTAAATGTATAATATATAATACTTTTCTAAATTATATTACGAAATTATATAATCAGTATTTTAATAACATAATTATTTCGCTTCATATATTCCATATTATGAACATGGAAATAAATTTTTGTCTCATTATCTTCCTTAAATGTGTGGAATTGATGACCTTTTTTTTAACTAGAGAATACAACCCCTATTACCCCCCTTGGAATCAAGAGGCATGCTAGCCTAGGAATGGACACCGGGTCGATGGCCCCAAACTCACCATCTTACCGATACGCTATTCCCTTTGGGCTTTATGGAATTGACGACCTTATATTAGGCAAAACAAAAGATTATGAGAATGTGTGTGAAGTGTTTATATCGAGTCGCAGAATTTTATGTTGAGATGGGATTGTTGGAAAGTGGATATAAGTTTTCTCGGGGAGTTATTTTGTTAGGTTTTGGGAAATTACTTAATATCAAAATAAATCATTTGAATATTTCAGTGGAAAAAAATTCACATTTCATTGAATTGTACTTTATAGTAACTAAATTTATGGGAAATTTTTGGCTATCTATGCATATATGGAGCAGGTTAGATTACCTTTAGCAGATTCAATAGACATATGTACTAAACATTTTATATTGGACATTATCTATTTTACAGGGAATGATGTCCGAAGAACTTTGAAGTATCTAAATCCACTAGTTTTTGTCTCACGAATCTCTATGTAATTTGAATGAAACATCTTATAATAATTAAGTGTAAGAATTACAAATCCAAATGAACAATATGATTCTAAAATTATGGACTGCAGTCTTTTTCGATGAAAAAAAAGGATTTAAGTGGTTGATTTTTCTTAATTTATATGTTATATGGTTTTATTTTCTTTAATTGCATAATCAATTTGTTATAGAGATGGAATAAATTATATATAAATATAACAAAAATAATGACATCAATTAATGGTTTAAAGAGTTAATATTGGTATATTTAGTGAAATAAAGAATTTCATTTATCAAAATTTCACTATCTAATTTTTACAATCTAAAAAAGTAATAAGTTATAGGTTCAAGATAGAAACTAATAAAGTAAGGAGAAACATAACCAAATAGTCACATCAAAATCAAAACATCATATGGGAATCTATAACAATTTTTTGTTTTATTTTTTAGTACACAAAAGTCAACAATGGGATGTGAAAATTGCCATAGACAATGTTAGAAAATTCCATATTAAACGTTTTATTTTTATTTTTTGTGTTATAAAAATTAATTCATGCTCTCGTGTATTTATGTCCCATTAATAATCTCTTTGACCAATTAGAAAATAGAATGAATAACATTTTAAAATTATAAAATTTATTTTTAATTTAAAAATCAATCTAATAAATTGTATTTTATAAACATTGGAAAACTTTATAAAATTTTCTAACATAAAATTAGGGTAATGCTAAGTCAAAACCTTTGAATTGAAAATCAAAATTATAGTCCATGCATTGATATGGACTAATAAATAAAATATCAAATTTCTAGTATCAAACTATCAATATACAAAAGCAAAGCAAAAGAAGAAATCAAGTAAAAAACAAGAAAATAAAATATCAATGTTTCGGCACCAAGATCTCAAATTCCAAGTATAAATATGAATAATTTTGATGGGAATGATCCCATATCATAGATATACCAAATGGAACAATTCTTTAATATACACCAAGTTCCTCCCTTACAAAAGGTAACTATTGTATCCGTGTCTCTAGAGCCTGATTAATTTGTGTCATACCAATGGATTTTTTATCGTAAAAATGACTATTATATCTTGGTGTGTATTTATAGATGAATTAATAGCACATGATGGGGATATTAAAAGAAACACCTTCTTTTTCGCACCGACATATCTAAGGGAAACATGCCCTTGTTACAAAGAACATCAAGAACTTTCAAAAGTTGAGTCTTAGACTAAAGAACATTTTAGAAGATAATTCCTTGGATATCTTTATGTTAAATGAGAGCATTCAATATGATATACATATTTTCAAACCTGAATTATTGGAGAAGTCATTTAGTTTGAAAATTAAAATTGAAAGTAAAATTATAGCTAATATAATTTCTACCACTAACACATAGAGAGGGAAATGTGCCCCCGCCCCCCTCCCCCCCCTCCCACCCCCTGCCAACCTCACTCAACCTATAGGGATGACGCATCAATAAGTGGAGAAAAGAAGAGAAAAAGGGTTATGTTTCAATTGCCACAACAAGTATATTAAGGGGCATAAGTTCAATTTTTATTGATTGGGTAGTACTCATAACTTCATTAATTGCAAATTAGCCAAACTTCTCATTTCCTTTATATATCCTACACCAAATTTTCAAGGACTAATTGTAGTCATAAGTACCATAATTATTCAAAGAATTAGTGACTTCAATCCAAATGGGTGGTGTTGATGTTGTACTATGGGTTCAATGGTTACAATCATTTGGAATTTTGCCTCTTAACTTTCAAGAACTTTTCATGAGCTTCACTTTAGAAGACAAAGAAATTGAACTTAGAGGTATTCAAGGGAAACCCTCAAAGTGATAAGCTCTAAAAAAGTAATAAAATTACCAAAAAAGGGACACCATGGTGTAATTACACAATTGTGCTCTCTATTCCAACATCGTAACCCTCTATTCTAGTGCATCTCCAAAGAGTTATTACAAACCATTCAAGGTATTTGGAGAGATTCCCATTAGAGGAAAATTGGGGTGTAAAATGGGCCTTATAAGAAAACACGGCAACAATAAGTTCTTGTGAGTTGGAATTCAAGAACCAATAGAATTCCAAGAAAATAAGTCAACCATGATGGTTGAATTGACATATTTGTCATTAAAAAAAACTACTTTTTTGTGTGTATTTTCGACACGTCTCCGTGTGTTTTTCCTCAAATTTTGATCGAGAGAGCTCGTTGGATGTGTAATTTGATTTTGCATCCGACGAGTACCCACACTTCATACTTTTGACAGACCCCACTACCCCAAAAATAAGAAATACCTGAAAAAATGTGATGATGATGTCATCATCACATTTTTTCAGGTATTTCTTGTTTTTTTCATAGTGAGGTTCGTCAAAAATATGCAGTGTGGGTACTTGTTGGATGCGAAATCAAATTACACATACAACTAGCTCTCCCAATCGAAATTTGAGTAAAAACACAGGGAGATATGTAAAAAATACGAAAACAAAAAGTAGGTTTTTTTTTCTTTTTTTCCTCCAAAATTAATAAATATTATTTTATTATTTTATTATTTTCCTTATGAGGCCCATTTTAGACCTCAAAATTACTCTAATTTAAAGGTATTACACCTAATTAAGATCATGACCATGCTATTCACTTGCAACTAAGAAGTCTACCACCTAACATCGGGCCTTAGGTAACCATATGCACAAAAGAGTGAGATTGAGAATATGGTTCAAGAAATGTTAGATACATGCATCATTAAACCTAGCCAAAGTGATCTCTTTGCACCAATGTTGATGGTTCACAAAATAAAGGTTCATGGTGTACGTGTCCATATTATTGAACTCAACAAGAGGACCATTAAAGACAATTTTCCTATTCTTGTCATTAATGAAGTATTAGATGAATTGCATGGAGCAATTTTCTATACCAAGTTGGATATATGTTCCAGATATCATCAAGTCATAATGAGGCAAGAAAACATTCCAAAACCAACCTTTATAACATAATAAAGTCATTATGATTTTTTTTCTGACATATTTTGGTCTTACCGTTGTACCTTCCACATTTCAAAGATTGATGAATTCTATTTTTAAACCCTTCCTCATAAAATTTGTACTAGTATTTTTTGATGAAAGACAAGATCAGATCATCTATAAACTAGGTTTTATTGGTATATGTAGGATACAAAGGTTAAAATTACAATTAATGTCATATCCAACAAATAAATACAATACTAATATAATGATAAAAAAGTAATGTCACAGTATCTGGGGCTTAACATGCCACTCGTCTTCAAACAAGTATTTTCTTCCTCAACACTTGATTAGTTGTGGTTGTATTTGGGTAAAGAATACATCTTTCCATGTTGCTTCTTCTATTGTAAAGTTATTCCAATTGATGAGGCACTCAATAGTTGATTGATTTCATAGGTTTTCCTATATTTATGTAAGAATTCCAAACTCAAATAAAAAAATCTTTTAGAATTTCGCACCTCTCCTATAGGAGGACATTTAGGATTTTGAAAACTTACCACAGGATCAAGAAAAAAAAATGAGAAAGTATTAAAATTGATGCCCAAAATCTTGTGGGAAAATGTTTGGTTTTCCAACATAATAAGAGAGAGTTAATCAAGACACCAGGTCTTCTATAACCATTAGCCATACCAAGTCAAGGTTGGGAAGATGTATCAATGTATTTTATCATAGGTGTAACAAATTTAAAAGGAAAGAATTCCATCATGGTAGTGATGGATAGACTTGGAAAGTATGCGCATTTCTACTCTGTTTCTCTTCCTTTTAAAGAAAGTATAATAGATGTAGAATTTATGGAAACAATTTAGAAGTTACATGGAATTGTCATGATTATTCTAAGTGATAGAGGTCCAATTTCCACTAGTAAATTTCAGAACGAAATATTTTCCTGTTTCGATACTCAATTGGATCATAGCTCATCTTACCATCCTCAATTCCAAGGGAAACGGATATTGTGAATAAATGTCTAGAAGGGTTTCTTCATTTATTTGCATAGCATAATCAAACATAACTAGTTTCCCTTGGTATAATGGTGCTCCAATACGTCATTCCATACTTCATAAAAAAATCCCATTTATGCCACTTTATGGCAATAATGTTCCTTCCATTACATTATACTTAAAATAGAAATATAGGGTTGAAGCAGTGAAGGCTCACATAGAGCACCAATAAGAGGTTCTCCAACTACTAAAATGAAAATCGGATATATGACTATTTGCCCATAGGATAACAACTCAAATAGTGAAAGGAAAACTAGCTACTAAACTTGCATAACCTTGGGATTTTCCACCAATGTGTTACTGCTAATGAAAATCCTGTGATAAAACTAGACTAACCACAAAAGGTATTCTCAACTAAACTTTCCAGGGTACTAACTAGGGGTTTCCACATGTAATGCCTAAGAATACAACAAAATGGAACATATTTCTCAAATACCAGTCAAGCTGATTTATGAGGGAGAGGTAAATATGAGTTAATGAGGACTCTTATCAAAGGTCCACTAGTTTAAAGATGTTAGGATCAAACATGTTTAGAACCAAGAGTAAATTTCAATTGTACTGAAGCATAAGATTCAATTCATGAACTCACAACATAACATGCATTTCAAACATATAGCTTAAACTTGTAAATCACAGATGTTATGATAAAAATCAACAAAAATATAGGAATCGAAGTTCAATGTTGGAGCATTTATTACTTAGATGCACTAACAAGTTAGAGAGTGAAAGATAGAAAAATTAACTTAAAATTCACTTATGCAAATTGTATTACCTTGTATAACTTATTGAGAGGGAGAAAGAGTTTTGAAGAGGATATCTCTTGATAGTTCCCCACTTGGAAAGAAGCAAGTTTTTTCCTTGAGCAGATGAATCATTTGCTAAATATCAAACCTAATCTCTTATTTGTATTGGGTAGAAGAAATTAGGTGATGCAAAACTTTAGAGGAAAAATTTAGTCAACACACTATTTTTTTATGTTTTTTTTTCAAATCAATTCATCAATTTCATTTTTTTTTAGACAAGAATGGTTAGATTGCATTAATCGGCTATGAACCCAATTTGAATCTAAAAGTTACAAAATAAAGAGGGATGATGAATTCTAATAGTGTTGTTAGCATTATTTTGAATATCTTGGGAGATAAATCCAACTTGCTTCTAGATATTTTTCAAGAAAAAAGACAAAAATTGCTTACAAGAGTAAAATATCATGGATTGCAAGTAGAGAAGAGTGCAAAAGAAAAACATCGATTAGAAGGGGAGGTAAAATTCCCCTTAATGAAAGGGACCAATCTCTTCTAAGAGACCAAGAAAATATTGTAGGTCGTTTCCTTTTACCTACATTATTTGTTGGTCTTTTTCCCTCTGGTGAGGGGAGGAGAACGGGCTAAGAAGTCTTCAAGTTCATAGCTTTCCTCTGAGCCAGAGGAAGGGACTAAGGAAGCGATTCCTTCTTGGGCTAAAGTCTTGTGATATAACGTCCAATCATCTCTCTTGAAGATTGAAGGAATGAATGGAGAAGCTTCTTTCATGGTGGGGGAAACGACAACTATCTCAATGGTTTGGAAGGATCTGAGGGGGTCCTCCCTGTACTGGATCTTCCACTGCTCCAGAATCTTGAGCTTCGACTTCCTGTAAAACTTCAAATATGTTTTTGTTTTTGGATGGAGGTGAGACTGCAATGGAAGGAGGAGCAACATCATGAAGATATGGATCCTTATGCTGAGAAGCTATAAGCTCCTTTTGCCGGGGGCGGGGGGGGGGTTGGTGTCGATTAGTGACTGTATGGAATTCTATTTCCTTAGGAGCAGTGGGATTTGATGTTTACAAAGATTTGTAGAGCTTGGAAAAACATTCAAGAAAGTGGCCATAAACATGGAAAAAGTTGTATTTGAATGGAATATGCTGGTAATCAAGTTCTTGGATGTGGATCCATTCTCCTAAAGTAGTATTTAGGGCCTTTAGTAGCCTTTTTTTAATATTCACCTCTACATAAATGTGGGCACATGTAAACTGACCCCTTTTTGAATCTACACTACCTAGGTAGCTCCCTAGCTTATTATCGATGTCCTCATGACAGAATTTCCCCCAAAGATGAAGTGGGAGATGTGGTAGTCTTACCCACATAAAAGCGGTTGTAATATCTGCTTTAGGGTTAAAACCTAGAGTCGAATGGGCTAAAAACAACCCTTTCTAGCACATGAAGAAAGGACCTAATCGAAAAACTAAATCTCATTCTTCTTTAATCAGAAAGAGAAAAACAAAATAACCCCTACTAGCTGTGAATAGAGAGACTTGTCCTTATAGAAAAGAGTTCCATTGTTCCGCAATCCAAATCTCCACCGCCTTTGAGCAGGGCCACAACCCTGTAAACTTGCCAATGAGGGATTTCTCTGAGACAGTGAGCGCTTTCCGACATGGATCTGAGGGAGAGATCTTTAGAGAAGGGATATCATCAATACTTTTCATGAAATTGGAAGGAAGCGACATATCCTGAGGAGCAGCTACTTGAACGAGGGCCTTAAAGGCCTAAAGCCAAAGCTAGAAGACACAGGTAAGGTAGCGACTAGGAAAACCCTAGCAACGCTTCAGAGCTCAACCATCCGAGCATAGTGTTTTACCTTGCTCCTTCATACTTCTTGTACTTCCGATTTCATTTTTTAATAACACGATTCATCGTAATTCCATAGGATAATTTTCTTTTACACAAAATATTGCCAAAGTTCTCCAAAGACTATATAAATCCCTTATAAATTTTAATATTTTTATAAAAATATATCCAATCATTTTATGGTTGGAATTTGAAGAATCATTAAGATTCACCAATGTTTCTACACTTCAAGAACATTATGGATCCTTAAGATTGTCCTTGAATTAGGAGTTGAATGTATTATGTTAATTACTAGCAATGAATAATATGTCCAAAAGTGATAAACCTGATGAAATAACATTGTCTAATGCTACAACAATATATTCAAATTAGAAGTGTAAAGTGCTAGTATTGTTTATGATGCATTCAACATATAGACAAGATTTCTAGGAGTGAAATACAATAGTAAATAAAATGGAACAACAAACTGAAAATGAATCCTAGTAGTAAAATAGAGCCATTTAAACATAAAATAAAACAGTCATTTACACATAAAATAAAATAGAGTCATTTAAACAATTTTGTTGGAAATAAAATGACAATAAATAAAATAACAAATTCGAAACATTTGTTGGAAATTTACAATAGTAAATAAACTACTACAACAAACTATTCATGGCTTCAAATAGTGAACTAGAGACTCAAACCGATTTAAGAACTTGTTGAAAATAAATATAGCATAAGGAGTTTAGAACAACAAGCAAATGATGCCTTTTAATAGTAAACTAAGGCCAAATAAAACTCAACAAAAGAACATTACTATGAATAAACACACCATGTATGAGGTAGACTTATGTTTTATGGTGTTTATCTTCTTAGGTGATTGTGATTTAGCTTCCTCGTGTATATATTGTTCCTAGGTGCAATTAGGGAAGCATATAGGCTTCTCCCAAGAATAAAATCAAAGATTGATCACGCTTTGATACAATTAATAGTAAGAAGAACTTTGGAAGTAAGAAATAGGGATGGAAAAGAGACAAGGAGCTAGATGAAAGTTTTATGATGTGACCAAGTGCCTTGATGTACAAAAATTGATGCGATATGGATTCAATTAACACTCCTTGTAGAAATCCAAAATAAGCTTCAAAATTGAAGAGGTTTGTTAACAATATTCAATATTTCCAAACTAGAGTCGGCTTCTTTGCTCCAACTTTGATTATTGGTTATTGAGTAGGCAGTTGTGTAGCGTGAGGATGATCATTACTTAATATGATGGAATAATGAATGACAATTTGGATGCTTGCAGGATGTTATAATTTGATAAAATGTTGATCCATGATTACTAACAATAGAAATAAAGTATGAACTATGACAGCACGATAGGATCTATAGGAATCCGAAGAAAAGTTGATTGAATAAAAGTAAGGCTATGGAATCCAAACCAAATGTTTTAGAGGATTAATGAAATCAATAACATTTCATTTCATTAGATAGTACTTACTAATTTTTCTCAGTAAACATTGAGGGACTATGGAAGTCTACTTGCAAACTGTCGACTTGTTAAGGGAAACATGTCAGTTGAATTTGATTCATTTATATTATACTTTTATGTATTTGATATGTGTGGGTGCATACTTGTGCACGGTATAGCAAAAACCCTAGCCAACTTGCCAACATATGGGTGTGGGCCATAACTAGTGAATTATCAATAAAGACGTGGAGTCAATCTTTATAGAATACATGGGATGGGTATGATTGAGGGGAACATAATAATATAGGATGATCTTAATCCTCGGTATTCTATCCTTCTATATATATGTAGAACTAAGCTAAGGTAACCTGAAAAGACCCTTGGCTGAATTAATTAACAAGACAATTATCCACTTTTTTGGGGCTCTTTAAATAAGTATAATTTTAATGGAACCAATACCAATAGCTTGTAATTTTTTAATATATATTGTTGACGAGTAAAGGCATAAATCACTCTGAATTTTAGACTAAAACCATGCCTTAGTCATTTTAAAAAATGACTAGATGTTAAACCTTTAATTGAATGAATAGTTTTGAATTTCTATTGCCGATGTACTGAAGTTGTGAGGTTTCAACATTGACATAGTATTGGTGAGTGGATCATCATACATGCGCCTATTCTAAGGTTTCGACGGCAGAAATGACATGGCCATTGAGAAGAAAATTCAGTTTAGTGTCAACTTTTGACTTTCGAGTGAGAGGATGATAACACCTAGTGCATTAGGATCGACGGGGTTCCAATGACAAAATGACGGTGTCGACATCGATATCATAGAGGTCAATTGTAAAGTAGTCGAAGTTCAGTCAGTGCCGACTTTCCAAGTCTGACATGCCGATGTTGGGAGATGCAAGATCTCGACGTGAGGGCCAACATGTCGAAGTTGTTCTGTTTGGAACCATGGAGCTGTTGAATTCCGAATTCTGATGTATGAAATGTACGGAAGGCACGATCAAGTAGAGAAGGCAGAAATAATACTTTGGTACCATTATGAACTGTTATCTAGTTCTAATGTATGAATAGATGAGTTCTGCATGGGGTTAGGGGAATAGAAGGCACAAGAGAGGGAGAAATGTTGTCGAAATTTTATTAGAATTTAAGAGATTGATCTATTTTCCAGTGGAAGAACAAGAGTCAATCAATCAACTTCAATGGGACGTGAATAAGAAATTGAGTAGCATGGAAGATATAATAAAGGCCAAAAAATGGAAGCAAAGAAGAGGGGAAATAATCATTAGAAATACCAAATTAAAAGTATTCAAATTGGTGTACGGTATGTCATCAGGCCACCAACCTTCCCCTTGCCAACCTATGCAAGGTACTGCTAGCTATACTCATCAAAACAATCAAATACAATATACCATTAAG
>LPNX010484674.1:39882-51529 GCA_001517045.1 Pseudotsuga menziesii | reverse complement strand
TATATATATATATATATGTTAAGGGTAATTAAATGTAGTATTTAATATTATTTGCTTTTATCTAATATTAATTAGTTAGAAATAACATTTAAATGTTAAATGTTGGGAGTTGAATATTAATTGTAAACCTAACAATATAGATAACATAAAAAAATTTTAGATATAGTAAGGTTAGTTAGTCTATGTTATTGGAAATTCAAGTATTAAACTTAAGACATTACTGAGACTTTGACTGATAGTCGAAGAGGCAAGATGAATGTGAAATAAGAAAAACAAGACACAGTTGAGACTAGGATTATGAGATGAATGTTAAGGCACAGATTAAAACCCAATACAAAATCGTTTAATGGAAGCGACTATGCAAGTTTTACGCAAATATTGACAATTTGTCTCTATGCCTAAATATAAGCATTGCATAACTAGAATTTTATCTCTGCAATTATTAGATTGAGATAATAATGGCATAATGTTGTTGAATATGTCAAGAATTATCATTGTTCAAACACGCAGAGGTCAAGGTCGAGGTCGAGGGCAAGGTCGAGGTCAACCATCCTCACTGCCACCACAGACCCCAGGTCAACCACCCTCACCGCCACCTCAGATCCCACCACCGACACTGCCAAGAACAACCTCCAGCCCTGAGATGGGGGTGATATTGAGATCCTTGGAAACCATCATGGCCACACTAAATAGGCAGTCGGAGAGGATCGCAGAGGTAGAAACCACACAGGTGAGCCGAGAAAACTCTGAGAGGGCGCAGGGCCCAAGGCAAGAACCGCTTCAGGATATTTCTAGAGAGCTGCAGAAGATCAAAATTTTTGAGTTCTCAGGAGGATGACTAGGTAAGCACGCCGAAGCGTGGCTCGAGGGTATGAAGAGGTGCTTCGCACTAAATGAGTATACCTCAAGTTCCAAGGCTAGAATGGCCATTTTCCAGCTAAAGGGTGATGCCCTAAATTGGTGGTCAGACCTCGAGAAACAATTGCATCTTACTCCTTTGTCTGTTTCATGGGAGTTATTCGAGGAGAGGTTCAACATGAAGTATCTTACGGCTTATTATAGGGAACAATAGGAGGGTTCCTTTCATGCTTTGGTACAGGGAAACATGATGGTGGAAGAGTATGAAGCTAGATTCATGGAACTGGTAAAGTATGTTCCATACTTGGACTCGGATGATCGGCAGTTTGAGCAATTTGTGTATGGACTCAACTACAAGATCAGGGCCGCAGTACGGATGTGGAAGCCATCTTCAGTTGCCATGGCAGTTAAGTATGCTCGCTATGCTGAGGATATGTTAGATGCAAAGGGAGGAAGCAAGTTGATAGGATCCAATCAATATGTCACAGGGAAGGCCCCAGGACCATACTTCAGAGGAGGACAATCCAGACCTCTTCCTTATGGTAACAGGTTCACCCCGAGAGGTAACACTTTAGTTAACTCGGTACCACAGGCTTCGTCAACAAACCATGGGAACCAAGGATGAACAAAGGGCAATTCCTATAGAGGATCGGGAGGTTTTAGAGGATCTAGGGGAAGGAAAACATCCCAGAGGACTCCTCCTAGAAACATGCAAGCACCACCTAATGTCTCTTGTTGGGGATGTGGAGGTCCTCATTTTCAGCGGGATTGTCCTAAGGGGTAGACCAGCAGCAGGCAGAAGGAACAAAAAGCATCCATGAGCAATTCGGATAACACTCATCAGATTCATGCAGCTGTTCACAACCACCAGGAAGAACATCAATCCACCGTAGTAGAATCCACTGGTAAATTAAACAATGTCAAACTTAAAATTTTATTTGATCCTGGTGCAACAGATAGTTTTATTTCACCATATGCATTAGATAAATGTGGGTTGGCAGCCTGCGAGCACGATGATTTTGAATCGGTCGAGATGGCTTCAGGGGTTAAACAGGTAGTAGGTCTTAAGGTAAGGGGCTGTCAAGTTGACTTAGGAGTATGCACCACTAAGTTGGACACTTATGTCACCAATTTGGGCACCTATGACCTCATTATCGGCATGGATTGGTTAGAAGACCATAGAGATTTCATGGATTGTTATGCAAAGAAAGTCTTGTGCCTTGATGGCGAGGGTCGAGCAATTCAAATCCAAGGTTGAAAAAGGAAGATATCCCTCCATTTCATCTCCGCGGTGAAAGCTAAAAGGTGTTTAAGACAAGCATGTCAGTTGTTTGTAGTTGAGACGGTGAGAGATAGTGAATTCTTACCCAGTATTATCTGAGTTCAAGGATGTCTTTCCAGAAGAACTTCCACAACTACCTCCAGAACGAGATCTTGATTTCACGATCGAACTGAAACCCGATGTGGAGCTGATCTCAAAGACTCCTTATAGAATGAAAACCCCTGAGCTTCAAGAGTTACAGATCCAGTTAAAAGAGTTACTAGACTTGGGACTAATTAGACCTAGTATCTCACCATGGGGAGCACCAATGATCTTTGTTAAGAAGAAGGTTGGATCTTTGCGACTGTGGATAGATTATAGGGATTTGAACAAAGTAACAGTGAAGAACAGGTATCCTATACCAAGAATTGATGACCTATTTGATCAGATGAAAGGTGCATCAGTCTTCTCTAAGATTGATTTGCGGTCGGGGTATCACCAGCTCAGGATTAAAGAAAATGACATTTCTAAGACTTCTTTTAGAACTCGATTTGGGAATTATGAGTTCGTAGTAGTGCCATTTGGTTTGACCAATGCTCCAGCAGTATTCATGAGCCTCATGAATAGTGTCTTTCGGAATTACTTGGACCACTTTGTTCAAGTATTCTTAGATGACATTCTTATATATTCTAAGAACGAGAAGGAGCATGAGGAGCACTTGCGGTTAGTCTTAACTTGCTTAAGGGAACATAAACTATTTGGTAAATTGTCAAAGTGCTCTTTCTTCCAAAAGGAGATTCACTACTTAGGGCATATCATCTCAGGAGAAGGGATCTCAGTGGACCCAGAAAAGGTGAAGGCCATCAAGGATTGGCCAATTCCGAAGAATGTGCATGAGGTGCGTAGCTTCATGGGATTAGCAGGGTATTACCGAAGATTTATGGAAGGATTCTCCAAGATTGCAAAACCCATCACCACCTTGCAGCGAAAGCGAATCCGATATGAGTGTACCAATGAATGTGATGCTGCTTTTGCTAAATTAAAGAGGTTGCTAACGAGTGCCCCAATCTTACAAGTACCAGACATGGATAAAGACTTCATGGTATGTACTGATGCCTCGAAGCAAGGGTTAGGAGCAGTTCTAATGCAGGAAGGTGGGGTAATAGCTTATGCATCTCATAAGTTGAAGACTCATGAGGAGCGATATGCCACACATGATCTAGAATTGGCAGCAATGCTGGCACTAAAATTATGGAGACACTACCTGGTTGGCAGAAGTTTAACACTTAAAACAGATCATCAGAGTTTGCAGTATATTTTTACACAAAGGGATCTAAATGCTAGGAAGCGACGATGGAGTGAGTTCATGAGTGAGTATGATTTTGGTATCTCATATATAAAAGGAAAGGAGAATGTGGTGGTAGACGCTCTAAGCCGAAGGCCGAGGATTTTCTCCTTAATCCCCTTGAGAGTGGATTTGAAGGAGAAAGTGCTCGAACAACTCTTAGGTGATGGTTGGTATATAAAGGTAACCTCAGATATTTAGAGTGGGAAGAAGTGTAAGTCGAAGCATTATGGGTACCATATTGAGGAATATGGGTTGCTGCAGTACCAAGGGAGGATGTATATCCCTAAATAAGGTGATCTCAGGGAAGCAATCCTTAGAGAGGCCCATAGGGCACATTATTGTGTGCACCCTAGAGTGAAGAAGATGTATGCAAACATGAAAAATCTCTTCTTATGGGCCGGTATGAAGAGCGATGTAGTGGATTTTGTGTCGAAATGCCTAGAATGTCGGCAAGTCAAGGCAGATCATCGACACCCAGCCGGTCTCTTACAGCCTCATGATATTCCTGAGACTAAATGGGAAGTCATTTCCATGGACTTTGTTGTGGGATTGCACCTCACATCCTCGAGACATAAAGCTATACTCGTGGTGGTCAACAAACTGACCAAAAGTGCCCACTTCATTCCAGTGAGAGACACTTATGATGTGACGGATGTAGCAAGAGTATTCATAAATGAAATTGTACACCTTCATGGAGTTCTGAAGAAGATAATTTCTGACCGAGACCCTAAGTTTACCTCCAGATTTTGGACAAGCATGCAGTCGGCATTAGGGACCCAGCTGAACTTAAGCTCAGCTTATCATCCTGAGAGAGATGGGCAGACAGAGAGGGTGAATCAGTTGATGGAGGACATGCTTAGGATGTATGTTATGGATCAGTAGACACAGTGGGAGAAATATCTTCCTCTAGTGGAGTTCGCATATAAAAACAGTCATCACAGCTCCATTGGTATGCCTACATACCAGGCATTGTATGGGAGACCTTGCAGGACTCCGCTCAGTTGGGACAGGTTGGAGGATTGTGTTTTAGTCGGGCCTGAGTTGCTTCAGGAGATGGAAGAGCAAGTGGTACAGATCAAGAAGCGGCTTAAAGAAGCACAAGATAGACAAAAGCGTTATGCTGATGCACACAGAACCGATAGAACTTATGAGGTAGGGGATCTCGTATTTATACACATCTGACCGAATAAAAGTACCATTCGGTTTGGAAAGGGGACCAATTTGTCACCTCGCTTTATAGGGCCATTCAAGATTCTTGAAAGAATCGGACCGGTAGCTTATCGTCTTGCACTGCCACCCCTCGTGTATGGGACTCATAATGTATTTCATGTTTCAGTATTGCGACATTACATAGCCGATGAGTCTCACAAGATTCATTGGAAGGACTTGCAGGTCTCGGATGAGGGAACCTTCACGGCCGAACCATTACATATACTGGATTATAGAGTTCGATAGCTCCGTAGTCGACACGTGGACCAAGTCAAGGTCCAGTGGGACAAGTATAGCCTAGGATGTGCTACCTGGGAGGACACAGAGACTATGCGTCGAGATTTTCCCTCACTATTTTGACCATAAATTCGGGACGAAGTTTCCTGAAGGGTGGGTGTATGTAATGCCCCATATTTTGACTCCGGCATATTTATCACTCAGACTATTACACTGTATTTACTTATTATCTGTGGACTCAACTATACTTCATAAACTATATTTTGGCATGTTATATGTGATTATTTACTGATGTTATGATGTTATCAGGATTATGCTCTAATTACGATATTATGATGTTATCATGCTTATATTATTCTTTGATCATGATGTTACGACAATTAACATGCCTAAGTAGATGCTTTGATTATGATGTTATGATGATTATCATTTATATGAAATTATTGTGCTTATGCGATTATCATGCAGTGGTCATCATCAAATTCATTTATTTCATAACAAAAACATATAGTTGATTGTAATCCTTGGTATGATGTGATATGTATGATGTGGTACATGGGCAGCCATCCATGATGCGAATTATTTTGTGATTTTATGTGATGAAATGAAATAATGTTGATGATATGGACCAGCTATTGATTTAATATTGTTATGAATGCGTGTTTGCATAGTGCTAACCTGCAGGGTATAGGGGCTATGTGATAGCCAAGTGTGTGATGCAAAGTATGACTCAATACATATCCTGAAGAAGAGCCTTAATTGCCAAGTGATGGTACGATGACACGTACCAATAAACTCGATAGCAACGCAGTATGGTTTGATGAATATGTACCCAGTATGTTGAGAGGGATGGATGCATTTCCCACCCTATGTCACTTTGATACCTGAGGTCGTGGGAGGGCAGTGCTGAGACATGCTTCCCAAGTTGTGATGATGATGGTCGGATGCCTGCTAGGAGAGGCTAGGTCCGCTAGATACACAACTACATTTCGACCAAAAATCCAACGGCTGTATTTTCGGATTTTCGACACTTCCCTGTCGCATGTATGACACTATGATTTTTTTTAAGTTTCGGTGGATTTTCGTCAGTTATCCGACATCTTTCCAATCCTTCGGTTAAGCGACAGCTCAGTTTACCGTTGGTTATCCAACATCTAATTCATATTAAACTTTAAACACGCATCACTTAAACTACACTTACAGGCTGTCACTTCTACAGCATGGCCATCGGTTCACCAATGAAACCCGTCGCTTAACTGACGGATTATGAAAACTTAAATGTCGGTTAAGCAACGGGATTGAATTTTTTTATAAAAAAAATCACCTACAAGTCGTCGCTTAACCGACGGCTATAAGTGTTTAAAAAAAAAATCACCTACAATCCATCACTTAACTGACAGCTATAAGTGTTTTTTTTTTTAAATACAAATGCCAAATTACTGGAGACACACCTTGATGTTTGTATAGATTGTGAAATTACTACAATAAAGCGAATGTTGCTAACAAAGTCAATCAAAATTATATCTTGAAAAACAAGACATGTCGTGAAAGGACATTTTCTTGAAAAGTTTTGAGGCCACTAAAATGAGGTCCCACCATCATTTTGAGGCCTATGTAGTTGTCAAGTCTCTTACATATTTCTCCATACCATAGTCTAACCATATAAAATGACAAATAACATAAACATTGATAGGAAATATTAAATATCATAATATTTATGCAATGCTAATTTATGTAAATTATACCAAATGACAAATGACATAAACATTAATAAGGATGTTAAATATCATAATATCGTAAATTAATTTAAAGTATACCAAAGAATTGATACTTTTGTTAATGTGTTAATTAAGTTAAGTAAATTAGTCATGCAATTTTTTTAATAAAAAAATTACTAAATATATATAAAACACTTTTTTGTATATAACTTGCGAAAATTATTCACTTCTTTTACATAACTTATGAACATTATTGATAATACATCTCTCAAGTCTCCTGCATATTTCTCCGTAGCATAGTCTAACCATAGGTGTTTTGTGATGAAAGTGCTTTTGAAATTATTGAATTTATTACCAGCCATATGGTTTGCATGTAGCTGATTGTAATAAACAGTTCCTATTTATTATGATATTGCTTATATATGATGTTACAATATATATAAGTAGATAATAAGATCAGTAAACATTTCATGTTATTATTTAATATTTACATAACTATTTAGAATTTCACATTAAATTGAGCTCGTGCAAATTCTATGGAAGATTATATACAGGTGGATGAATATGTTATACCAACAATAACATCAGACTAAAGTTTTTCAGTTACCAAGACTGTAAATTCCGACCTCCATGAACTACAAAATATTATTTTTGCAGATGAATAGGATTAGGCAGTTTGTCTTATCTATCAGGGTCTTAAAGAAAAAGAGAGAATGGATCTCAAATAAGAACCTGAATTAATATACACTCAGTGCAGCCCGTCCACTCTTATTCTGATTCGATGCAAAGAATATTTCATTTCAATCTGATGCAAATAATTACTGATAAGATGGATGCAAGAATATACCTGAAATAAAGAAATATCGGTGTCAATGTGGAAGTATATAAAATATGGTCGTACCAACCATTCCTTTCACAAAAACCAAAATGCTTAACTCAATGGAAAGCCTAAATAATGGAGATTAATTGCAAAAATCTTTTAATATAGCACGAACGGCCTGAATGGTTGGTCAATAAGGGGTGGTGATATTCCCCCACAAGCATTCCCCCAAGAGTGTGGTATGTTTCATCCCGTGAAATAGCAGAGCCATTGTGACCATTGCCAAGCCAAATAGCAGAGCCATTGTGACCATTGCCAAGCCAAGTGTGGCATTAACCAGTATGACACAGCATCCCATCTTTTGATAGGTGGTGGATGCTCGACTCTAAGTTTAGGTAAGCATCTTGTGATACTTAACAAACATGGCCTTTTCTACAGTTCTGAACCCATAAAAGAGACTTATGTTATTCACAACTAAATCAAAACTTGTATTTATCAAAGTAAGGAAAATGATATTACCATTCGCTGGAACTCAATCAACACAAAAAATGAATCTCAACTGCATTTGGTCATTCCTTGAACAAGAAGAATCCAATCCCATTTTAGGGTGGGCACAGATCAGCCATACACAAGACACTAAATCACTTGTTACGTTGTGATTATTGAAGACTATTCTGAATCTGACTCAATTTATTTTTTGTTGAGTTTTCCATTTCTTTGATAAATTTCCTCAAATGCTGGAAGTACTCAGGGTAAAGTTCTAGGTTGCAGTGTCCACCTCCACTGACCCACAAAGGTTCATACGGTTCTGTAGATAGCTTGTATCGATCCTTTCCATGGGACATATCGACTATATCATCTTTCGTTCCCCGGTGAGAAGACTAATACATTATCAAACACCTCATAAAATTCAGAAACTAATATTGTAAGAACTGTTCCCCAAACATACTGCCAAGCAAATACAGATGGATACATTATACAAAATAGATTAATAAAAATTAAAAGACACTGAAATAAGTGCACATTCCAATCACATATCATGATGCAAAGTTTTCAATTTTTAACAGATAATGTCAGTTTCAAAACTGTAGCATGCATCAACAAAGAGTGATACTGCACAAGCTTTGCAGATTCCCAAACTTGATAAATGATTAACCATTCTGTAAATAATGTTCCTAACAATTATTAATGTTAAGTTCCAACATGTAGAGTTGATTATGAACTTCATTTCATTGCCTGTTGTAAAACACAATAGTTTTAAAAAACTGTGCAACTAATTTTGCCAAACAAAATACCACTAAAGATGGCACTGTCCTAGACCTTCCATTGACAAAATTATGCCTTCTGCTCCTTTAAAAATATACATTTGCAGAAGTGAATTTGCAAGAGAAAAGTTAGTATGCATAGTAGATGCAATGAAGCTCAGACAATTCTGCTGAACATAGAAGGTAATTCTACCCTCTGTCACTGCATCCTTCATGGCCCATAGAGGCCCATTGTTGCAACCTAGGCTCTGATACCACTCTGTCACGTCCCCGACCCTCAGACCGGCGAAGAGGACGCGACGAAAACCACATACAAACCAGGCAAACAACCCCATGATCATAAAGAAACATCAAATGCTGAAATAATTAAAACAACTTGACATGATCCATAACAGGATGCATAGATGCAAAAACGTACAAGCATACACAGATGCATAATTCGCCAATCATAGAGCGGAAGCAAACACACATACAATTCCAGCATTCCACGTGTTCATTATAATTCATAAAACAATAGATATAAATTGCAGAGATGAAGTAATCAGCAGCACTTGTCTTTCGATGAAGAACTTTCCCCGCAACCAGCTACGTCACTGTAACGTTCCACCCAACCATAGGCCAGCGTGCTCATCAATCTCTCAGCAGCGCTGCCACCCCCGAGCTAGGCATGAATCTTCCAGGATAAGGGTCATTGCAGGCTTACACATAGCCAAGGGACACAATCAGCAAACCAACACAGCTGGGTTTATCAGGCCATCAACAGATCGGCCAAGCCAGCACAGTCCAAGAACCAACCACTGCGTACACGAAGCAAACAATCCCTTCATAGCTCCGTGAAGAAGACAAATCCAACCGGTGACAGTCCCAAACGAAAGGTGAGACACAACTCAAACCACAAGACAACACAGAGTTATTCTTGGCCCTAGCATGGCCGAAATAACTCAACAACAACCCAAAACCAAGGTGCATCAACAGCCACAACCTCCTAATGAAAATGATGGTGATCATACACAATCCCAAAACAGGGAAGAAGCTGAGCTACCAGCGTGGACAGAGGAAAGCTTAACCAAACAGAAGTGACAATCAGAAAACAGCCAGCATCCACGAGCCCACAGCATACAATTGCTCAATGCAAACGCTGGAGACGGATCACACAGACAGAAAATGGGGAAAGAACAACTCCCAACAGTATAACAATAGCCCCAAGGCATAATAGCAAACACACCTCATGACATGGGGAAACAATAACAGTCTCGAAAATGTATCAGCATACATTACCGGCAACGTGGGGAACAGCAGCATGCTCTGGGAAACGAAGTAAGCGAAAAACATACATAGACCACGCTGAGGAAGAGATTATCGTCTCCCATCCTGCGCGTGAGCAACAACGATGTAGAACCCACAACTCAGCCGATGGGGAAGACATACAGTCACGCCACCCACAAATCTGCAGAGGAAGAACTACGTGGGTAAAACCCAGAAGGTTCTACGCATGAGAGAGCACAAGAATTCTGCTCCTGCCTGAGGAATGAACTGACCTCCGCGTGAGAGTGAGCAGGCCAGGGAGAAAAAATAGACCCGAGAGGAGTGGCATCATGGAGAATATGAACCGACAGGGGAAGAGTGCGTGTGTGTGCTTCAGCGCTGTCGCGGAGAGGATGCAGTCGTGGGTGGAGTGGGCATGTGGGAAAGGGATTGACAGTCCTGCCACCCCACTCCCAAGACAATAACTTCCTCAACCACCAGCATCCATTATTAATGGAGGTGGTTGAAAATAAAACAAGGGAAGATGGCAAATCAAAACAAGGTGGCACACATGGGTTTTTCCCCATAGATCAAGGTTTGACATCCCCCCACCCCTTATCCTTTGGAATCATGCCCTTTTCATTCAATGTTGCACTACCGTAGCTGGTTGTGGTTTTAGTTTTATTTGATGTGTGTGTTTACATGATGTCAAATTATAATGTGCCAAACAGCATGATATCCCATCGACAACTATACCTATTTCCGAAACATACACACACAAATCGATGGTGGGGATTTTGCCTTTAGCTCCTCACCATGATTAATTACATTATATACATCATGCAAACGGGGTCAAAACCGGGACGTTACATTCCCCTCCCCCTTGGAATAACACCGTCCTCGATGTTCCAATACATATATACAATACATATAGAGTTGTACATCAAAATTTCAAAATTGCAGATCTGTCCCACGTTCAATCATCTATTTTGAACGTTCATGACCAAGCCCCTTGGCTTCCATGGACTTCCCCTGCTGGTTCTCAGCTTCCAGCTGATCCTAAAGTCTAGGAAATTTGCAGCTATTGCCTTCATCATGTTCCTTCATTGGACAGTCCTGGCGTAAATGATGTCCTCCACATCTCCAGCATCTCACTGGCTGCTTCATCTTTACCTACTCAATTTCCTTTGAGTCTTCATTCCTGGACCGTTTCTTATAGGTTCGCTTGGACGAATGTCCCATCACTGATCCACCTTCCTTTCCTTTGCCGATTGCTCCCAGAAGGATTTTCACCTCCTTTTGCAAACCAATAGAGTCTTGCAAAGTCTGGTGGTTCATCTCATTCTGCCTTCTCTGTATCTTGAGCATCTCCCCAATATTTTCTTGGGTCTTGGCAATCATTTGAAGGAGACTTCCAGCTAAGTCCAACAAATTTTGATCTGCTTCCATGATCAATGTGCACCACCAGGTCTCACTTTTCTCACCTATGAAATGCACCATTGAAATTCTATCAAACCAAGCATAATATAGGCATCAAAATCAGTTAGTTAATTACCCAATTGGCATGACAGTCCAAGTCCCATTAAGGAAACTTTCATATTTTTCATGCCTTCCCCACAGGCACATGAGCTCATTCATGTCCATCCCTGGGCAACAAATTAACTATTCTAGCATTCACAATTTTAC
>LPNX010484674.1:28999-39706 GCA_001517045.1 Pseudotsuga menziesii | reverse complement strand
AATAAAAAGGCAAGAGAGAGCGGTAAGAGTTTTTCCCCTCTTTGTTTTGTTCCATCCTAGAACCCACACCATCACTATGGATTTTCATGCTCTCAGCCTCTTTCACTTCATCGTGAATGCTGGACCAATCCTTCTTGGTCATGACACTTAGTGTCTTTAGTCTATTCTAGACCTCTAAACCATGGAGTCTCTCCACATGGTTTGTCTCAATTGCTAGGACTCCCCCGTCTTACTAGCACCTTTTTCATTACCACTCATTCCGAGCTTTCCAGGACAGTCACATGTCCACATGCACCCCTAGGATGCTCTCATAGTCCTCGCTCCCAGCGATACCTATATCCAAACCTTGAATAGATTCATATGTTTAGTTTATTCTCAACGGATTTATCTCTAGAACAAGAGCTTAAAACACCATAACCAAATCATATACACATGTATATTCATAAGCAAAATAATCTAATACTTATCTCTATTGTGCATTTCCTCGTTCGTCCACAGGATCCTGCTTTGCTTTGCAAGCCTTGGGATCGCCTATGGACTTAGATGTTAGGTCAGCATGTCGGCTGCTCCACAACATCAAATAACTAATGTCCAGCCAGTACATCCTCATGTCAACTGGGCTTGGAACTTTACCGTGACCATTTCCAGTTCTAGGATCTACTATGGATCCTCAGGCATATCACAGCCCAACATACACTTATACCAGCACACACTTATATCAGCAATAACCCTTACTCCGCAACCCCTCAAAACAACCATTTATAATATCAGGCATAGTCAAGCCAACCTATAGTTGGGTTTATCAGACTGTCTAGCCAAGCCAATATACAATTGGGTTTATCAGGCTGTAGCCAATCAAGCCAATACACTGCTAGGTTTATCAGGCTATTCAGCCAAGCCAGCTAACAGTTGGGTTTATCTAACTACAAGTAGTCAAGCCAACACTGTAGCTTTTCCACAACATCAAATAATTACACAGTCAAGCCAATCTTCAGTTGAGTTTATCAGACTGTCAACAAATCACCTTTTCCTTTACCTTTTACCTTTAGGGTGCAACACCCAACTGCATCTATTTAGCCTATCAACACAAGCAATACAAGCAATACAAGCAAACTCATTAGCCTTATTTCTCTAAAGCTGTAATCACATTTCATGTCATTCACTATCAAGTATTGAGACACCAAGAATGCGTCCACTCCCTAGAGTGTAATCAATATTGAAAACCCTTTCATGACTCAACATTGGAAAAGTTTGCACCCTTCTCTGGTGTGTGCCATGTAGGCCCTTATCATACTCAAGCAATTGGTCATAATGGATATTAAATCAAAACATGTTCTGCATATGGAATTTAATAATTAAACATGCATATTCTTAGCAAGGGTCACAGAACACTTATCCATTTGACATCGCAGTATGCCTTTGTTAAGGAGGAATGAAGGCTCCTTCCCTGAGTTAACAGTCCCTCAGTTAGCCATCCCAACTCCTTTTTACATTTCACATTCACACATGTCTTACCAACATAACCCATACCACCTCACTCATGTTATTACCAAACATGCAGTGCAGATGAGACATTTTCAAAATGTCCAATGGCGTTTCACCCGAACCCCATTTCCAAGATAAGGGAAAACCTTCCCATGAAGTTTGGCTTCTGCAGGCCATCACACATGGTCTTCCTGCAGTTTGTATCCCTGACACATTCATCAAATATCCAAACATTCAATCATTACCTGATAATACAATCCAAATTGATTGTTCCATAACCAAGCAATGACATTAGTAATCAAATTCATTAGGAATTGCAATTCTATCTACTACAGAAATTGACTTGCTCAATTGTGGGTCTCTTGTAAGCAGCACTACTATGCCCATTATAATTTTATGCTTACTATCATAACATGAATACCCACTTACCATGCGTCCTCCTGACACAATCTTATACAAGCCAACAGTAATTAGTAGTCGTCAACAATTTCTTAAATCCAAAATCCACAATTCAAATTTAATAACCCATACCAACTACTTTTACAACAATGAGACTCTTCTCATAAGGTTTGGCTCTTTCACATGTTAGATTCTGGCATTGGTCAAGGTCTTACCTCTCACTGCCATGCTTGAAATAATCTACCTGAAACCTGAGCTTCAATTATCCAACACAATCTTATGCATTCCAATAGTGACTAGTAGTTGTCAGCAATTTCTTAAATCTGAAATTCACAATTCAAATTTAAACAACCTATTATGCATACCATATGGTAGATTCTGGCATTGGTCAGGGTCTTACCTCTCACTGCCATGCTTGAAATAATATACCTGAAACATGAGCTTCAATCAACTAAACACTTGGTAAGTCTGGATGCATATAACTTTTTCATTGCTACAACCATCACTGAAGCATTTTCAGAATTTATAAAATTCAAATACTTCTAGCTGTTAGTCACATTAATATTACCAAAACTTATTTACTTCATGCAATCATTATCGTACTAACATTTCAAGGTATAGTCATATCATTCATGCATTTAAATGAAACGTTTAGATACTCCTTACTTCACAAGCGTATCATTCATACCACCTTGCTCTTCCATAGGGAATTTTTGGCAGCCAATTGATCATGACTATCCTGCATTCATAAAAACCTTTGAAATGGTTCCTGAATTGTCATCAATTCATCATTTCAGTCATTAGTCATTCATAATATCACATGCATTCAACATACCATGCATGGCCTAACCATGTCCACTTCATGTAGGATGCATTACTATAATCAATATCATCAACATATATAGGCATGAAACCTATCTATATTCAAATATCACATGGTACTTACCTTTACCACTCCATGGAATTTGTCAAAGTCAAAATCTTACCTGCATGGGTTCTACTTACACCCTTGACATGACCAATTTGATTGGTCCCTTGCAAGAGTTTGTAGAATTTGCTCACCAACTTTTGTTATGGACTTGTTGCCTTGTCCCTTTCTCCATAGGGTTGCTGGTCACATTCATCAACATCAGCAACATATTCAGCTAGGTCAATGTCGTTGTTGGTTTTTCCACTAATGCCAACATCAAAGCAATGATTATCATTAGTGGTTTATTATAGATGTATAATCCTTAGTATCCTATGTATGCAAGGCATATCCTTATGCATTTCATGCATAAACTTAGGAAATGTAGTTATAATCAGTAAGATAGGGTTTTAAGGAAAACTTCCCTTTTCAAATCTATCATCCTTGCATGGAACTACCCTTCCACACAGCAGCTGATTGACTTCATAGTCCTTGCTACCCCTGGGCATGCAAGTGTCCAGATTTGTCCCTTTGATAGCAGTGGCCATCATTAGCACGTTGCTGCTTCATGCTCAGATTCTGGTGACTTACCCTTGCTCCCTACTGGATAAGCTTTCCAACGCCTGTTCACATGCTTCATTCCGACCTCGAATGTGAAAACCACACCACTTCTAAAAATGAAGACTTTCACCAAATCTTTGCATTTTTACACACCACCGCATTTTGGACTGGGCGCCAACTTCAGCCACCTGTAAATCCACTGAAAGACAGCTGAAAAATCTTGTTGAAAAAATCAAAATCTGCTGGAAAATCCCACTTGGAAATCTCAAAATTCCCTTGTGCAGAATCGGATCTCATTTCATCTAATCTTCTGCAGAATCGGCTCTCAAAACAGCTAACATCCTCCGCCGTTTCGGAACCCCAAACCACTAGCTTCTCCACCGTTTCAAATCCCCAAACAACTAGTTTCTCCGCCGTTTCGGATCCCCACACAACTAGCTTCTCCGCCATTTCGGATCCCCAAACGACTAACTCCTTCCGATCGGCGTCGGCAGTCTTTCTTATCGGAAGACTTAGTGTGTTCCTCTTTCACAACAGCAGCACAGGAAACACTATCCCCGCTGACAATTCCTACTGGCAGAAACCACCAACACTGTTGCATCGGCGCTTTAGTCCTTTCGTTAGCCGCAACAGCAGGTTGCCCAACTTTAAGTTTTTCCAAGGTGTCGATGACTTAATCTCTTCTACAGCTGCAATGATGGAATATCTTCTGCTATATCTTGCCGATGTTCACCACTAAAGTCTGCCGACCTTCGATATTTCCTTGACTTAGAAAATTTTTCAACAAATTTCCTTCTCGTTGGATGTCGGATGTCTTTTGCTTCGGGTGGTTAGTCATTTAGGAAGCCGCAACGGAAGTCCACCAACTTCATTCTTCTTCCGACCGACGAACTAATTCTAATCGGTGTCGGCAGTCCCTTCTCATCAGAAGGTTAGTTCCTTTGGCTTCCATAACGGTGGACACATGAATAACTTCTCCTTTCGATAGCCGATTGGTTCCCGGACTTAGAAAAATTTCCAAATTTTTCCCTCTTCGCCACTTGATCAGCTCCGTCCCTTCTTTCTGTCGGCGAATTAGCTTCATCAACAGCCGTAATGGCAGAACAGGATCTTCTTTCTCCTTCCGATCAGCGGCAAAATCTACTATGGCGTGACCCGATAAGCATCGGCAGGCTTTTACATCGGAAGCCTAGCGACTTTGGCTTCTGCAATGGCGGATGCTCAAAGAACTTTCTTCATGGCATCGGAGAACTTTCCCATCGGACGACTTAGTCTTTTCAACAGCCGCAACGGTGGACTGTCCAACGTTAAGTTCTTCTGTAGAATTGGCAACTGAATCCCTTCCGCAGCCTCAATGGTGGAACACCAAACACGAACTTCTTCCGACGACCGCTCTTTACTTTGGAAAATCTTAAACTTTTAGCGTTGGAGGTCTTTCCACATCGGAAGGATAGTGGTTTAGACTTCCGCAACTGCGGACGCTTGATCCGCTATTTCCTTCTGACGGACTTCAAAGACTTAGCCAAATTTCCCACGTCTTTTCCTTCAAACTGTTCCGTCGGGCATGCTTCCGCCTAACTCTTCCACAACAGCGGAAGTCCATTTCACTAATTCTTCCACCAAAGCGAAAGTCAATTCCGCAAGTCTTCCGATGGTTCAACACTTAAACCAAAATTTTCAAATTTCCCCCCGTCGAAAATCAGATCCACTGTTGCATCAGCGGTTTAGTCCTTTCGACAGCCGCAACGATGGACTGTCAAACGCCAAATCCTTCCACCACAGCGGAAGTCAATTCTGCTAATCCTTCCGCCATAGTGGAAGTCTTTTCCACTTAGTGCTCCGATGAACCACTGTTCAAATACTTAGAATTTTTTTTGAATTTTTCCATTCATCCACTGCCATCGAATTTCCTGATTGTTGCTGTTCTGCTGAACATAGAAGGTAATTCTACCCTCTGTCACTCCATCCTTCATGGCCCATAGAGGCCCATTGTTGCAACCTAGGCTCTGATACCACTCTGTCACGTCCCCGACCCTCAGACCGGTGAAGAGGACGCGACGAACACCACATACAAACCGGGCAAACAGCCCCATGATCATAAAGAAACATCAAATGCTGAAATAATTAAAACAACTTGACATGATCCATAACAGGATGCATAGATGCAAAAACGTACAAGCATACACAGATGCATAATTCATCAATCATACAGCAGAAGCAAACACACATACAATTCCAGCATTCCACATGTTCATTATAATTCATAAAACAATAGATATAAATTGCAGAGATGAAGTAATCAGTAGCACTTATCTTTTGATGAAGAACTCACCCCGCAACCAGCTACATTGCTATAATGTTCCACCCAACCATAGGCCAGCATGCTCATCAATCTCTCAGTAGCGCTGCCACCCCCAAGCTGGGCATGATTCTTCCAAGATAAGGGTCATTGCAGGCTTACACATAGCCAAGGGACACAATCAGCAAACCAACATAGTTGGGTTTATCATGCCATCAACAAATTGGCCAAACTAGCACAGTCCAAGAACCAACCACTACGTACACGCAGCAAACAATCCCTTCACATCTCCGTGAAGAAGACAAATCAAACCGGTGACAGTCCCAAACGAAAGGTGAGACATAGCTCAAACCACAAGACAACACAGAGTTGTTCTTGGCCCTAGCGTGGCCAAAATAACTCAACAACAACCAAAAACCAAGGTGCATCAACAGCCACAACCTCCTAATGAAAACGATGGTGATCATACACAGTCCCAAAATAGGGAATAAGCTGAGCTACCAGCGTGGACAGAGGAAAGCTTAACCAAACAGATGTGACAATCAGAAACCATCCAACATCCACGAGCCCACAGCATACAATTGCTCAATGCAAACGTTGGAGACGGATCACACAGAGAGAAAATGGGGAAAGAACAACTCCAAACAGTCTAACACCAGCCCCAAGGCATAATAGCAAACACAGCTCACGACATGGGGAAACAATAACAGTCCTGAAAATGTATTAGCATACATTACTGGCAACGTGGGGAACAACAGCCTGCTCTGGGCAATGAAGTAAGCGGAAAACATACATAGACCACGCTGAGGAAGAGATTACCGTCTCCCAGCCTGCGCGTAAGCAACAACGACGCAGAACCCACAACTCAGTTGATGGGGAAGACATACAGTCACGCCACCCGCAAATCCGCAGAGGAAGAACTACGTGGGTAAAACCCAGAAGGTTCTGTGCATGAGAGAGCACAAGAATTCCGCTCCTGCCTGAGGAATGAACCGACCTCTGCGTGAGAGTGAGCAGGCCAAGGAGAACAAACAGACCCGAGAGGAGTGGCATCGTGGAGAAGATGAACCAACAGGGGAAGAGTGCGTGTGTGTGCTTCAGCGCTGTCGTGGAGAGGATGCAGTCGTGGGTGGAGTGGGCATGTGGGCAAGGGACTGACAGTCCTGCCACCCCACTCCCAAGACAATAACTGCCTCAACCACCAGCAACCATTATTAATGGCGGTGGTTGAAAATAAAACAAGGGAAGATGGAAAATAAAAATAAGGTGGCACACATGGGTTTTTCCCCATAGATCAAGGTTTGACATCCCCCCACCCCTTATCTTTTGGAATCATGCCCTTTTCATTCAATGTTTCACTGCCGTAGCTGGTTGTGGTTTTAGTTTTATTTGATGTGCGTGTTTACATGATGTCAAATTATAATGTGCCAAATAGCACGATATCCCATCAACAACTATACCTATTTCCGAAACATACACACATAAATCGATGGTGGGGATTTTGCCTTTAGCTCCTCACCATGATTAATTACATTATATACATCATGCAAATGGGGTCAAAACCGGGACGTTACATTGGCACTTGAAGGAATTTGACACCTCTCAGGAATATAATATCTCTCTATGGGAAGGCACATTATTGATGGGGAAGAATGTTGGTGTGAAGCTTGCTAAATGTGGCTCTAGCAAGAGGGTTTTATTAAGAAGGGCTAGGAGTCCCTACAACTGAGGAAACCCTTAATGGTTCTTGAGGTGGTGAACCAAGTGGAGTTGGGGCTTCAGATATTTATATACCCTTAATGAATGGTTCTTGAGGTGGTGAACCAAGTGGAGTTGTGGCTTGCTTCTGATATTTATATTATGAATTTATATAGCAGGAGGGCACTGCTATATGTACTATTGTTTGAGTTATAAGCTAAATATGACATTTAATTTCCTCCAGTGAGTAGCTTACAGCTTTTGAGAAAATAAAATGCTTTCATCTTAAGTCTCAAGGCCTTTTTTTCATCTAATAGGAACTCAAATTTTGGCCCCATGTCAACTACAGAAACTGTGCCTATGATATCCTGAAAAGAATAATCAGGGTGGAGAGAGCCTGCCTAGATAATCTTGGGAGGAAACTTGGAGCAATCAACTGAAACTCTCCTAATGAGAGAGTGTGTTCCACAAAGGCATAATGGAGTTGTAGTGAGGATGACCCCTTTGGTAACTAGAAAAGAAAAGCCTCACTGAGGAGAACCTATAGGACATTGCTCAATCGATAAAGGACAGTAAAGAATCCATGGACATGAATTGAAGACCATAGGACAACTTTTGTCCAAGCCACAAACCTCAATCTAGAAGTGAAACAAATTATAATTTGCTTCATACAAAAATTCATTACATTTTGGGGAGGCACATATACCTCATGCCATCCAAGGTATATATGAGCCATAATTTTCTCTTGGAAATATTCTCTTCCCATCCTAGAATGGAAATCAAATTATATCCCAAGAGTTCAATTTGCTTCATACAAAAATTCATTACATTTTGGGGAGGCACATATACCTCAGGCCATTCAAGGTATATATGAGCAATAATTTTCTCTTGGAAAGATTCTCCTCCCATCCTAGAATGGAAATCAAATTATATCTCAATAATGAGCTCATCTCATCAACACAACATGCACCTGGAAATCATGAGGTTGAGAACCTATGCAAGCCTATAGCAAACCAAACAATTCGGTCGTAGGTAGAAGATGAGGATTGACTGAACTAGATGAGAATTTTGTGATTGTAGTGTGAGCAGAGGCAATGGGCAAGGAAGAAACTTGTTACCCACATTTCTTTGTCGATTTCCAACTATCTGAGTTAGAGAATAACGTACCAAGTTTTCCAAGACAAAAATCAGTAAATGGAATCTTCTTGCCTACATTGGAGCACTTGCTAGGATGGATTTCCTAAAGGTTTTTGTAGCAAAGAAGAGAAATGCTTGCACTAGTGTTGTGATTGGTTGAAAGATAGAGATACATGGCTATAAGAAGGATGATTAAGTTTATCAGAGTACCCAATCATGAAATAATATAAGATAATTTATTAATTTCCAACAAGTGACCACAAATACGTCAATGGGGCCACTAAATACAATAGTATCAATACACTATGGAGGCACAAGGGTCACCCTTATATATGAACCAAAAGCACATTAATCTAAAATCTAAACTCTAATAGCTAGAAAGAAAGTGTTGTTGGGAAATCTAGAGGGATACATGGACTACTAAGGGGCCAACAGCTAAAAACAAAACAAAAACTCCCAAAAGGGATTAAAGGGATGCCTTAGAGGAGGGTACAACGGGAAGGGGTAAAGCCTCAATGCCCCCTCGATTTGGTAAAGGGAAAATGTTTCTCTATGGGTTTTCAACCATTGTACATGCCTTTATCCTAACATTTGAGGCCAAAAAGAAAAAAACTCATGATAGAAGATTGTCCAGAAATGGAAGAAGAATTGGTCCACTATGTGTCTCATAGTCTCAAGGGAGGGGATTGTTGTTGTTGTTTGGAAGTTGAGGGCTACCAAATAGAAGGGTGATCCATGCCCCAAGGTCTGAATTGAAATCCATTAGCTGAGTTAGGACCAATATGAGTTGGATTGAGTGAGAAATAAATCCCACTGACTTGTCTTACCCTTGTGGTCTCTTACTCTGACTTGTGGGTGGCATCCACAGCATATGCATAAGTTTGGGGGGTGAATCACTCCTTTCCAACCAATGTGATGGAAAACGCTTTGGGAAAAGATAGGTATTTATCTCTACTACAATGTTGTTTGTCCATATTGTGTATTTATGGGCATTAATTCCTTGACTGCTATTGCTCATGTGAATTATATTGATGGAATGGTTAATTTGACGAAAACTTAATTCTACATATCAATGAACAATTGCTGGATATCTCTTAAGATATATGTTTATGAAATGTTTCCACATTTTTGTAGCATACAAAATCCATGTTGGTGTTGTTGGAAGCCAATCGATTCACAGCCACTAAGTATGACTAGTTAATGGTGGAATTTCATGGTATGGTGAGGTGAGTACTCGATGTCTAGCATGGAGGGCATAGATGGGTATGCCACATTCCAGAAGATCAATGACATGCATTGCCATTATCTTCTTCAAAATTTTATACCATCTGATTTTCTTCTACTTTAATTTTGTTGTAAGTACCTTTCAACAATCGCTCCTTTCTTAGGAACACGATCATTGGCTCTCCAAATTGAAAAACCTTTTATTTCCTGTGGAGTTCCACTTGTGCCTTGTACTTTCTCACTATCTCATGTAGCCTTTGTTTATATATACCTGAACTTCATAAATATTCTATGCAAAACATTTGACATATTTACTTATAGCAATGCTCATAAATTGGTAACTCCACTAAATCGACAACTCGTTTCAAGTTCATTCAGGGCCAAATTGGAAGGGTAATTGTAGATCTATTCCCACTGGAGTTATAGGAAAAATTAGCCAAATCTCACTATATCATGGGATCTCCAAAAATACAATTGCAACAAGTTTCCTACACTCCTGTTTACCGCTTGTGTTTGTCCATTGGGTTTTGGAAGATAAGCAAAAATGTATTGCAATTTAATGTCCAACATATGCCATAATGCTCGTGAAAAATGACCTAGAAAAGTATCTATGTCACATAATTGTTTTGGGCACTCCAAGAAACTGTACTTCCTTGAAAAATAATTCAAGTATCTTAACAGCAACATTAGTTTTCTTGCAGGGAATAAAATGGGTAGTTTTTTAAAGTCTATCAAAAAATACAAAAAATAGTATCTAGTAATCTACCCTTCTGTGTCCAAGCCAATCCCAACGACACAAAGTCGATGGAGATTTCTTCCCAAGTTCTATCTGGTATTACTATTATGTGAACCCCAATTAATTATTGTGTGAACCCCCTTTTTCACTTCGGCAAAACTGGTAAGTGTGCATACTTTTCTACATCTCTACATATAAGTGACCAAAAGAACCTTTCTTCAACCATATTCAAGGTCTTATTTTGTCCAAAATTCCCACCAA
>LPNX010484674.1:0-27063 GCA_001517045.1 Pseudotsuga menziesii | reverse complement strand
TGAAAATGGGTGGTTTCTCTTTTGTATTGTGTATATTGCAAATTAGGTGACATCTAATTTTTTGTTAGTTAGGGTTTTATTGATGGTATTAAGATTGTGTATGATTTTTCATCCTTGTCGCAATTAAATCTAGCTTTTTGAATTGTGTTTGGCCTAGTTGGCCCTAGTTGGTTGTCAACTTTGGCATAAGGATTACAAAGAAGATTTCAATAGATACCCACTAGCCTAATAATTGTACCAATGTTCATGGTTGTAAAAAAGATAAATTTGGTAGCAAGAATGGTACCACTAAAGGTGTCAATAGAGTTTATCCCGAAGGTGTACTACACGGTACTATTGAACCTAATGAAATCACTATTGACACCTTTGTCTTTAAATATGACATACTATAATATGTTTCAATAATAAACCCTTTTGGATTATTTTTATGGGAATTCCCCACCTTGAACTTCTGATTGTGGGATAGGTCAAATAGGTTTGGAAACGATATAACTATATATCCACATTCACATCTTAACTAGAGGATATTTTTATTGTAGTTTATAAAATTTGGTCTTAATATTGGTATATTTCAAATTATGTGATATCATATAATCGTCGTGGATGTTGATACTTTCAAATTAAGCGACGGCGCCTTTGAAATGAACCTAAGCGTCGGATATGTGACGGAGATTTCCATGTTAAATAGTTGACCAATTAAAGGCATCGTCGCTTAAGCGACACTTACTAACGCATCGTCGCTTAACCGACGATTATGAGAATAATCGTCGCTTCACCGATGCTTGTGGCCACATTTACAAAAAGAAAATGTATCCTTGTGATTTTTGGTAAGTTTAAAAAGAGAAATCCACGCGTCGTCAGATTTTTCTGTCAGATTTTGGATCGAAATGTAGTAGTGATAGCCGACGCTACCGCTCTCAGGTTCTGTGTGGGAAGGTCAGTACAGCTGGCATCCACTTTGTACTAATAGAGGAAGGATAGGGAGGATGCGGACATAGGTTAGGATGGGTGGAAATATTAGTTATTATTGTTGAATGTTGGACATTTGTGATACCGGATTAGTGATGGTAGGTACCAATCTTAATTGACTGATTAATAAGAACATAACTGTTAAATAACTTTGAATGTCAAAAGAAATCATATTATATCGTTATATTGGTCTTGTTGCGTGAAATATTATTTGTATCAGCTAGAATTTAGGGGTTTTGTTATAGTACATGTACATCATGTGCATGTACTGGCCATGCATGCACACCTCACACATGCATGCTAGTATGAAATATTAATTGAAAAACATTGAATAGTTGGATGGGTTAACTAAGTAATTGTGAATTATTTTAAACCTGTAAATGTACCTTATTTATTAAGAAACAATGTGCGAGGGGACTTAACAATAAACATAAACATGTCAATGTTATCATTTCAATCAATTAATAATGATACTACAATTAATTAATTATTGGTTAATAATATTAATTATTATTTTACTTCTGTTATTATTATCTATTATTATTATTACATATTATTAATGTTTATTATTAAGTACTTATTATTTAATTATTAATAAATAATAATTAACAATGCTATTATTACCATTACTTTTACCGTTCAGTATAAAACTTAAACAAACAACATTGGTAAAATTTTATGACAATTGGTTAGGTTTTAAATGTAACACGTACAATTCAATAGGATAAACATTTTAGTAATTTCCACCATCTCATCGGGGGTGAGGAATTGTACAATTCAAGAAAATTTATTAATACATAACAAATGTCAAAAAAATCTGAACTAGACTACCCAAGATATAATTAAATAAATTAATTTAATTATGAAGGAGGCAGTGGAAGAAGGAAGGCGGTGGAAGAAAGGAGGGGAAGGAGGTATAAGAAGGGGGATCAAATGGTTCAAGGGGGATGATTTTCGGGATTTTGGGGAGAGCAGTCGGGAGAAAATTTTTACGGAAGAACAAAGGAGAGAAAGTGATGGAGCAGAGAGGGAAAAAAATGGAGGGGCTTAACTCCCGGGGGTGAATTACACTCAGAAAAAAAAGGAATTTGCTATCGGGTTTATCGGCACATGGGCTCGGGGGCTAGGAAACCCGTGGGTTTCCTAGGGCCAGTAGGTTCGCTGGTCGGCAGGGTGGATCATCCGGATTGGCATCAAGGCTCGGATGAGGTTGAGACAAGGGAAAGGCAAGGCTACAGGAGCAGGATTAAGTCCAGGTATTCTTTGGTGTAACCCTCTCTTTATTGCACAAATAAATAAATAAATCTGAAATCGAAGTAAATATCATTTTACTGTTTAAGTATAGGACTTAGTGCTCTGCCCGGCAAGCAGAGCACTACAATATCTATGATTAGTGGGAATGGTTAAATGAAATTCATTGGTACCCAAGAGTATAACATGTAGTATAGGTTATAAAGAGATTGCATAATAAAACCATTGATTTTGAGTTCATAATATCTAACTATATTAGCCTATATGTTATAGATATTTCAAGCATTATATGTGTTAACTAAAGCAATGAAATTACGCTTGAGTAAATAGTTTGGTAATTTGGCTTAATGAACGTTGCATAACTAACTCCCATCATCCATGGTCTTGAAAAAGAGATCAAAATGTATTTAATCTTTATGATAATAGAAACCATGCTAGGATAGGCATGTGCAGGGAACTTTGTTAACATAAATTCTTGTTCATGCTAAAAATAAATGTAAGACATAGCTAACTGATGAAAACCCAAGAAGTATCAGGAGTGCAAAACCCTCTAGATTCATTCTTGAGTGCTAAAATCAATGTATTTACTAACAAAACTCATAATGATACACATGAATAACTGACAAGAGAATAATTCATTTCATTATTTAAAATGTACTACAAAATGTTGGATATAATGCAACGAAAGTGTAATTATCAGATTATCAATATGATAGAATGATATTACAAAAAAACTAGTAATTTAAAGCGGGTTAATCCATCTCAGCTCAATCATATTGTACACCAGTATCAAAACCTCTTGATTTCGTTTCGCTCTTCACAATAACCTTCAATTGATCCACAAGTTTATTCAAATCCATTGGAGGAGAAGGAATGGTGGTGATATTATCCAAAATATATTGAAAGTCCTTCCACATTTTAACAAAACACTCCAAATACTCATCGATCTCTAAAACCAAGGGTGAAAGATTCACATTCTCATCTTTTATGATATCCACAAACTTTCTAACAATGTCAAAATCCATGTCAATCGAACTTGTGTTGAAGACTAAATATCAAACATGTTAAATAGAATATAAAGATACATGATACACTAAGAACAAGTTTCCTCAAGAATCGTGAAAGATCTATCAAGCCATACCAAAAATTGGCCAATTGTGGGAAAAATCACTCACTATGATAATTTTCACTTGTAAAATTTGGGCAACGTCATCCAAAATAAATATTTCCCAAAATATGTTGTCAAACGAGTTGGAAATTATCACATAGTAGCATTGGACGACAAGTTTAAGAGTCAATGAAATATGAATCATTCAAAAGATATAATTCTTGCAAAAGGTAAGAAAAAAATCAACAAAATTTGAGCTTTAAATTACACCCTGTAAGAAATTAAAATTGTCCTTAGGTGTACCCTAACATGAGAAAATCGAGAGACGAAGACTAGAAGAATATTGAATTCATTGTGAGTACATTAATTTGGTTGAGAATATATGGGTGACATATGGTCAAGTGAATAAGTGTGGAGTTTCCAAAGCTTTGAAAAATGATCATTTGAATCTAATGAATTTGATGTCACATTTGTGAATGTGTTTGAAAATGGAATATAAATATATACACTAGGTTTATGCACTGGTACATCCAATAGACACATGTTGCATCAATTCACAAATTTAACATCACTAAGTGGATAAAATCCTATCAATTAAACATAGACTGTTCAGGATTGAGATTGGACAAGGCTAACAGTGCATGTTTCCTTTTGCTTATGAATTTGTGATACCAAGTGATATTGGAGCTACTAAAAACTAAGAGTTTCATGCTTCACATCCTCAAATCATTTTATACTTTTAGGCCTGCCCTATTTTAGAGATGCTTCAATCTTCAGATCAAAACTGACTTCAAAATTTTAGATTGAGTCTAGAATTCTCTTCATCAAATACATACTCAATCGCAATCATTCAAATCCTTAATCAATTTAGGCACCATAGTTGTTGATATTCTTCATGAATAAATTAGATTTTCTAAATTTATCCTCAACTATTTAATTTGGTGCAACTATCTTGCTCCTAAACATTGATTGTGTGCTTTGTATACCATAATATTGAAGGTCTTGTAACAAAAGGCTATCATGGATGTAGATCTTGGGGACATTATATGAAGGTCCAAATACCTACGAAATCCAATGTACAACTTCTCTAAGGTATTCCTCTGACAAAACCACCCTTATAGAAGAGTAACATCTACTTTCAATGGTAAACCAAAGAGAACCCAAATGGCTGAAATAATGACACTAGATGACTACCTTAGGGAGTATGACAAAGAGAAGGAGAAGACATTTCATAGATGTTCGATTCAAATGGGGAACCTATGTTTAATGATCATGAATTCTTTGACACATCTAATGAGAAAAATTCCCAAAGGGATGAAAAATAAATCGATATTTTATGAACTCCCATATTGGTAGCATCTTAAGATTTCCCACTTAATAGATCACATACACATATTTAAAAATGTTACATGTTCTCTGTGGACTCACATATCATCCAAAAAGAAGGACAAGCTATCTTCCACGAGAGATCTTATTTCTTCAAATACTAAAAAGAAACATTGGCCAAGACAAGAAAGTAGAGGAGAGGATGGCCACTCTTTTTCATTTAAAAAGGCGATGTCCCATGAATTTTGAAGAAAAAAAATCTTAATTTGGAAAAGGAAGTTATATTGGGCGTGAAGGCACCTTCTTTTTATGGAACTTCTCTACAACGTTGCTTCAATATAGACGAAAAGTTGTCGGGTTCGAAATCACATGATCATCTCAACCTTCTAAGAGTCTGTATAGTGTCAAAAAATGTTTTCTATTATTCTTTTATATCTTTTACCGTAAAAGTTAAAATGCAATTAATTGTTTATGTTTACTTTGTAGTGTCATTATCCATTGTTACATGGGTGTGTGAACCACAAATTTCCCAATGACCTGTGGCATGCCATATCTAGACTATCTACATTTGTAGGGTGGATCACATCAAATGATACTTACATTGCTAGCATTCCCTGGTGACATTAAGAAATAGCAGAGATTGTTTGTATGTTTGAGAAGGAACTTCCATCGAGTTTTGGGGACTTGCAAATTCATCTTCTAATTCACCTAGTCAATGAAGTCGAATTAGTCAGGGTGATATCATGTCGCTAGATGTTTTTCTTTGAGAGGTACATGAAAAAAGTGAAGGGATTTGTTTGATAGAGGGAGAAACCTGAGGGGTATATGGCATAGGGGTACATAGTTCATGAGTCATTCTATTATTCCAATGAATACATCAACCAAATTGACCACACACCAGGTGTAATGATTTGGGATGATGAACGTGATGAGGACAAAAGGGAAGGGGAGTTACTGAAAACAAAAGGAAAGGGGTGCATGATAAGCAGTAAGTCACTTATATTTCGATCTCCACATTTTCACATAGTAACTATTCACAACAAACTTCAAAAAATATATTCAAACCCATCTGTATTGAATGTGGTTTCATTTCTATGAATACGACAGTAAATTCAGAAATTGATGCAAACAATAAATTCATGTTCTTTACAACATAGAGGAAACACAATCATGGGTCGTATTATATGAAAAGAAAAGAATTCCAAATGGGGCATTGACAGAAAAGAATCCAATCGATTACACAGTAGAAGCATGCCTTTTCTATATCATTTAAAATAAAATATTCTAATGATTTGTCCCAACAATTGGGTTGCAGACCAAGTCAAAGAGAAATATGGTGCATCGGGTAGTTACCCGTCTGAAGAGGAGGATGCACTAAACATTGGGATCAGGTGCAACAACTCGATAATAAAATATTTATGTACATTTCTAAATTTATAATGCAACTATGAACTATAACATCTATATTTAATATATTGATGCTTGGGTTATTAGACATATGACGCCATCATTTGTTAAATTTTCTTACACTTGCATTCATTCCCATCTATATCAAATTATGGACATCATTTTTACACCGAGGATGTTGATGTTGGGAATGTCACACAAGACTATGGAGCAAGAGTCAAGTTCGACCAATCTAGTTGTGCTAACCACTGTGATCAAAGCCTAATAAGAGGGATGTTCTGTTATGTGAAAAACATACAAGATATCATTCAAGTGGAATTCTCATCTTTTCAATGTGTTATTTTTACATGCAAGAGGTGGGACACATTCAAGAGGAATAATGTAAAGGAATATTGTGATAGTGGGTTGATATGTATCAACTCTTGAAATATGTGGGATGAAAGTAAGGATCCTTACATTTTCCCAAAACACTGCAACCAAGTGTTATTTTACCCATATGTGTTGGATAGCGATTGGTGGTTCATATTAAGACACAACCCTAGATCTAAACATGTTTTTGAGAACAACGGTGTTATCATGCCAACCAAGGAAGATAATGAGGGTGATGGAAACAAAGAGTGTTATGTACATGTTTTATTTCATCATTTACAGATGGAAATATCATTTTGTTAGTGTTATCTTTTATTGTCGAATTATATTGTTTGTTTTTCATGTTATGATGGTGGAAATGGAAAGTCGATTATTGGATGCATTGTTTAAACAATTTTAGTTGGTTACTAACCAATATGATGTGAAATATGGTTTATGTCTTTAAATTTATTTATGATTATATGGAATGATTACATGACATTGTACAAATTACTCGTATTATGTCTTGTGTATGCATATAAATACACCATGAAAACAACTTACATGATTCAATTTTATTTTTGGGAATGTAAAGGCTAATGTATTCTTCTTGACTTCTCTAATTTTTATATTAATATTGCAACAATGCTTGTATTTTATGATGTTTTTGTTACAAATAAAGTTAATAATTATAATTGCACTAATTTATGACATTTATATTATATTAATGTAATGTTTTTTTATTATATGATTCAATTAAGTTCAATTAATTTATGGCCTCAATAACAATGACTTTGATTTATGGCCTTGATAACAATGAAATTTACAAGAAAAGATAAGGTGTTCTACAATGACTTAATTTATGGCCTTAATAACAAGAAAATTTAAGGTGCCCTCTAATTTCTCCGTCAATATTTGAATGTTTGTATTTCATGATGTTTTTGTTATAATTTATAATGCTAAGAATTATAATTGCATTAATTTATGAAAATTTTGTTATAATGTTTGCAATTTTTTTTTAATGGCAATAAGAGAGAAAAAAACACATTTAAGGATGAAGGTGGAGGTATGGAATCTTCTTTAGGAGAAAAAAATGGATTTAAGAGAGAATCGTCTTTCCCTTTGTAATAAATAAATTAATTATGTTATATTAATTAAGTTCGATTGAATTTTTGCATCTCTATATTTCTAGGAGGTTAAACTCCATCTTAGAATTGGTTGAGACAAGAATGATTTATATAAAACAATTAACAAATATGTATGCTTAGTATTTATTCACCTTATTTTATGGTTTGTAAATAGGTACGTAGTTTTGACTTGTAAAATAAAGCCATGTTTGTATATTTCACTAAAAATATTTCATTTATGCATCAACATATAATAATTGATTTATATTTTATTAATTAATGTAAATTTATAATAACATAATCCTATGTTAATATAATACTTTATTTAACTAAAAAGAATTTCTAATAATATTAGCAAACTAATAAAACAATCCTTTAAAAATAATAACATTAACAAATTAATGTTACATCAATAACTAATTGCAATTCTTTGAACAATAGCTAGATTTAAACCTGATTTTTAGAGGGTGTAAAAAGTGTTCCTTGAATGTTGACTAATGCTATATTATATAATGAAGATCATCATGATTAATAATAATAAGTTTGGAGAATGAAACTTCTGGGTTTACAATTGAGAGAAAATGTTGTTCTTTTAATTAAATATTTGTCTTTCTTCCTATTAGAGCTTTGATATTTGTCATTGCAAAGTGATTTATTATCAAAAAAAAAAATTGAATGATACATTATAGGTCATATTAATTCTCATATTTACATTTTTTTGTGATGTTTATATTCATATATTATAATAATTTTACATGCTAATATTTGACGTTTTGTTATAATTTTTGGAAATTAGACTTATAAATTAAACAAGATTCATTTATGTTTATCATTTGAATATATAATTAAGTTATACATAACATTATATGATGAAGAGTTAATTTCCTTATTAAAAAATATTATATATTATTTCATAGTACTCAACATATAGTTGCAATAAATTAAATACTAGCAATTGCCCCGAAAATGTGCAATGATACGCTGATAGGTTGTTGTTGGATAGGAAGAAAAGATGGAAAAAAAAGAAACTAAAAACAAGTTTGTACAGACCTGGCAGTGTACCCTGAGAAAATTGACTACAAGTTTTGCACGGAAGGGAAATGAAGGGCCAACTGTAAGAAGCAAGTTTTGTAGGGAATGGAAATGAAGGGCCAATTGTAAGAAGGTGTATCACAATAAAATAAATAGTTACATGAATATTCACATCACAAATAAACAACCAGTGTCTGATGGAGTCCATTAATGGAAAGTAGGATATGTTGGTTTTCTTGTTTTTTTATTTAAATCACTCACTTGGATGTGCAATTTATCACCTTAACCCAATGAATTACTCAATTTGGAGGTAAGCAAGCTCTCAACCTCAACAAATTGGTAGCCTGGTAATTAAGCTCAATGTTTATGTTTTATAATTGTCTCTTGTTGAATTGGTTCATCATCATTTCACCCTACCTTACAATTGTCTCTTGTTTCCTTGGTTCATCACTATTTCACCTTATAGCTTTTCATTTACTTGAAAACAAGTCATCTAGATCTATTTAGGGGTTATTGCACCAAAAGGTGATCTAGATCCATAGGATTTTGGTAAGGGTGGAAATCTATCCCCTTATAAAAGCCTAACAAGTCATTTCAAGTGACATGGTTTTCCTTAAATAAATATTCCCTAAAACATTCTACTATCAAATTTGAGGTCAAATGAAATAACCTTGTTTTTCTTAAATATGAAGTGATTTCTACTTACATGGTTTCCCTTGAGTGACTCTACCCTTAAAAACTATGCTACAAAAATGAGACTAATTTATGTTAACAAGAGCCACAAGGTTGCAATGTCCTTGCTTCATGATAAATTGGGATTTGTAAATAGATACATTGATCTTGAAGGGATCTAAGCTAGAATTGTTTCTCAATCCACCCTAAATTCATACATGAAGAGACCATGTCCCTCACAAAATTAAGCACAATTAAATAATATCTAAAGTAGTAGAAATCATGATCTGCCATTAGATCAACATTAGTTATAACCAAATACATTTTTTCCTAATTACTTATATGCTTTCTGAAATTGAACATTTTCAAGGAAATGGCATATCTCACATGCATTGTTTCTTTTTTAAGAAAATATTATTTATGTTCATTTTTGCATATGTCCATGGAAACCATCCATTTGGGAGTATTGTACCCTAGACCTATATAGTTTCTTGAAAATAAGATGTATAAAATAATGAATTAACATAAAATAAAAATAGTTCAAAGATGCCTTTTAACCAACCATATACAATCACTTCACTTGTGCTAGGTGTGTCAAGTTTCAATATTTTGAACAGACATGATATTGAGATATTGTTTTCCTCATCCTCATTTTAAATTTAGATCTCAAATCAAATTTTATGCAGATTAATAGTAGGTAAAAACCATGTTTGTTTAGAGACATGAGGGTGAGATCGCAACTATCATGACCAAGTTCAAAATGTTAAGGATTGTGTTATATTGCTCCAAAAATGTAATGTAATGTACAGATCAAGGATCCATATCGAAATTCTCACCCAAAGGTTCTATGTTGTAATGTGTGTTATGGTGCAACCATGGTAAATACCAATTCTAGTACTTGCTCAACATTCTAACTCTAATCAATTCATGAGTGTGGCAGAGTGCACAAGTCTATACACAAGTAATTAATCCCTAAATGTTGGTCACATTATCCCTATAGTGTGGCACTTTACCCCCTATATGGTGGTGTATTACATATTATTGATGTAGGCTTGGGTCTATTAGTGGGTCTATTAGTTGTTATTGTACACATGTGTCCTATATATAGGAAGGAGATACTTTCATGTTAGTAAGAATTGTATATTGTATTGTCTTTGGTATAGAGTACATTGTGTAAGGAGGTCCCTACCTCGAACATGATTAATATTCATGTATTTTATTCATTATTAAGGCATGGATTACTTTATTCTTCTCTATTTCTACTATTTTTGTGCTATTGCTGGCACTTGGTTGCATAACACAGGTGCACATGGATATATAGTACACCAATCATAACACACTAAGATAAAAGAAACATGCACAAAAACCTCCGTTCATAGATAACTTTTAATTTACAAGTAACCTTTGCAAAAACCTTTGTGACCATTAGTAGAGGATTTTATAAAGGTGATTTCACTAATTGTGGTCAATCTTAGATGAGTATTTTTTTAATCCATACAACTAATTGAAAACAATAGTCATTGTCATAGAATGGGACTAATAACAAAGAAAAAAAGAGGAATTAAAAAAAATGAAAAATAAAGAGTTGTCTTTAGTAACCATTAACCAAACATTAAGTAAAACTCATAATTGAAAGTGTGGCCTCTCAACCATTCCTATGATTACACTTCAACATCAACTGTTCTATTTTACTCATAAACTACAACTTTAAAAAATGATGAAAGTATAGTCATTATGAAGAACATGAACAAAATTAATCATTCACTCAGAGTAGCAAGGTGTTTTACAACCCAATATGGGGGAGACTTCCTTTACCCGATTGTGGAACCATGTTTCTATAGTGTTTTGACAAGTTTCTATCTTTAGATAGCTTCCATTTAACATTAAGTGTGAAAAATCCAATCTTATGCTTTCTCTTCATGGCTTCTTATACATCTTTAAGGAGGATGTTGTGCACAAGGCCAACTTTATGTTGACCCTCTCACTTCTTTTCAGCTATGATCAACCATGATTTTGACTTGGATGTCATGAGTATATATAGATAGAAGTGTGGTGACATAATATGGTAAATAAATAATTTGATAATCTGCATGTGATAAATAAATAAATAATGTTATATTTTATTACTTTCACCTAAAACAAAAAAAAATGATATATAAAAATGCGTAAATAATATATATGAATTTCAATTTTATTTATTTATTCAAATTTTAGAAGATTAAAAATAAATCTATAAAATAGAGTTTTATACATGTTATGAAAACCATTTTGATAAAAATTTAATTAGTTATAGTAATAAAACTATTAAATGGAATGATAAAAATATTTAGATTAATTATTTAAAAAGGGGAGATAAATTTTGTTTTTTGTAATTTCGTTAACCTCAAAGGCATTGTGATAAGTTAAAAACAAAAATTAATTAATAATTGTGTTATTTAATTTATTTTATATATGATCTTTTTAACTATTTAAAATCTTTAAAATTTAAAAGAAAAAAGAAAATTAATGATTATTGTAAAATAAAATGAGAAATTTTTAATGTGAATACAAATTTAATGTAAAAACTAAATAAATATAAAGAAGAAAAAAAATGAAAAAATACTATTATGGAACAAAATTATAATATAAAATTTTGAAACAAAATTTTTGGAAAGAAAGGAGAAATAGGTGAGAAAAGAGAACAATATTAATGTAAATTACAAACTATAGATTTTGAATATTGCATTGTTTGGATACATTAATCTATATGCCACTTAAAGCAAAGGAACCAACTTCCATCTTAAGAAAGACAATGGTAATGGAAAAACCACATTGTACAAAAGATGAATGAACATTAATGATAGATGGAGAATTAGATAACTTAGTGGTAAACATTTTTATATGAGCATAACATAATAGATTAGATATCCTCATTTTTCAATGCTCAAAATTGGATTTTGTGCATTTGGCCTCCAGCCGCAAAGAATGCAAAATTGGCATTAGGTTTTTCTAATGAGAAAGAACATGAAGAGGGTCACTAAATTTCAAAGCTTAATGGAATTCAAGATTTCATGCAAGTTTAGCTATGGAATGAGACAAAATTGGGGAATGTTGTGGTGTGTAGGGTTTTAACCCTTTCTTTTGTATCCTTCAAGTTTGCTTCATTTTTTTCCATTTTTTTTATCTTTTGTTTTATCCCTTAAAGTCTGCGTAAACATTCAAGCTTGAGTTGAGGTAATGGCCCCATCTTGCACCCTATATTTTATGATTATCGTTCAAATATTGGAATTAAATTGAACAAATAGCAAGCCCATCCTCTACACCCAATGATTTGGCTTAAGTCGAGGTCGCAGAGAACACATCATCCACACCCAAAATTTTGGCTTTAGTCAAGTTCATAGAGAGCTCATTCTACTAACTTCCAAAGTATTTTTTAATCCTTATAAACTTGTACTTCACCACATCCCCACACTTCTTATGTTCGTATTTTTAGGGTGGAGGGTGGAGGCATCCTCACTTATATTTTTTACATTCCATCCTCCACACCAAAGTATTTCTCCTTCATCCACCCTTGGACCCAATTATTCCCCTTTCTCCACCCCCTTATTTTATTGGCTTCCACACTCCACTTTCCTTCAAGATAAAGGGAGAAGGAATCCTTTGTATTCCCATCCATGCATTTCATTTGTTTTATGCTCTATTCACCTATGTTTGTAGTTTGTATTCCCATCCATGCATTTCATTTGTCTTATGCTCTATTCACCTGTGTTTGTAGTTTGTATTCCCATCTAGCAATTTCCTTTGTCTAATGCTCTATTGACCTCCCTCCATTGTTTCCCTTGCTAGACCACATCTACTTAATTAGGGAAAAGGTTGGGGTATCTTCCACCTCACATTCAATGCACACTGCTCCACCCCCATGCTTTTATACATTTTGTTATCTCCTTCCCCTTTTTGTTTCACATTTCACTTAGGTTGGAGGGTGGAGGTAATCAACCTCCATCTTTCAATCACTTACCTATCACTTACCTAGATGTCAATTTTCCTCCACCCCATGCTTCTATTCTCCATTACCTTTGTTTTACTCACATTCAACTCTCCTTGCTCCTATGCATTTCTTATATTTCTTTCACTTATGTAGAGGATAAATGTATTCAATAATCTCATTTCAATTGTTTTCCTCCACCCCACATCCAATGCTTTCAATATCTCGACTTCAACATACAAGTGGTTTTCAATGGCTAAGTGACAAGTGACAACCATTCAATGACATGGTAAAACAATGGAAAGGATGGAAATTGTGACTAAGGTATTTGTGGGCATAGGGTCAATCATAGATGGAAGGTAGGTGGTGACCAAGGTGTGAGTTGGAACATGAGTACAACATGTGGGCCCAAAATTAAGCGAAGGACTTAGATGAAGATGTGCGTTGAAGAAAACTCCACTCTATCACACAATATAATGGGAAGGTGTTTTGACATATAAACACTAAATAGATTGTCCACCTAATCCATGTGAGATAAACATTGAAGTGCAAAATTCAAAAATTAAGGATGAGTGGGCTAGAATCTATTGATGATTGTAGATTGGACTTACAAAGTTTGTATCTTGAGCTACACATGGTCAAATCAAGCATATGAGGACTTATTGGAGCATTAATGATTTTACGTATGCAATGACATAGCCCATTCAACAACTTGTGCATTGCATGTGGGGTCCACCTTGGATTCAGAATAACATGTCTTGTTTAAATAGAAAATTTGAATTTTTAAATGTTTCAAACATCAATTCTCTCCTTTATCCAAGAAATGCTTGAATATAAAATCACAATCATATGTATTTCATTGGGAATCCATATTATTTCATCTACTCGGTAACCAATCAATCACCATGGAGGGTCAATTATCTAATTCACAAAGGAATTTGAAAGGGCCATACTATTCCATATGCCTCTCTGACTTCATTAGTACTGATATCTACAAAAGAACTGAGGTTATATAATACAATTTTGATCTTTGAAAGGAAAAATGTGACATGTGCCTTGCATTACTTGGCTCGTTTTTTTTCATGTCCAGTCATGCTAGAGTCTTCCTTCTATGCTTCCTCTATTGAAAATTCTTCTTTGAAAGATGCTTCCTCCAGTCATAAATATCTACTTCATGCAAGTCTTCCTTCCGTACTTTCTCCATTGAAAATTCATTATCAAAAGAAGCTTCCTCTAGTTGTAAATAACTGTCTGTATTTGGTGGTCCACTAATGTTATTTACATGGAAATTCAAATTTGCATCGCTATGGATTGAAGATCTCTGATTAGTTCATACCAATGTGTTTTATATTGTTACTATTGTAATATTGTTACAAAAGAAAAGGATACAAAATCATGGATTTACACTCATACTAATGAGGTTTATATTCTAATATGGTGTATATTGTAATATTTATAGAAGGAAATAATATTGTACCATTTTGTATTCTTTCTGGTTGGATAGCATGATGTCACTGGGTTACAATTACAAAAATACTTGTGTAGTAACCTTAAAAAACTGCAAGGATTTGACCAACTTTGGCTCAAATTATCTGAAATGAAATGAAATTCAATAGACCACATTGTTTTACCATCTTTTGCTCGAAGTACCTGGAATGAAATTAAAATTACAAGATACAGTTAAAATTCCCTATAGATCAAAGTCTCATAGGTTGATTTATTTTGCAATTAAGGATAAAGGGCAGGTTGATCTCTTATGCAAATAAGGACAAGCATGTTTAGGCTATTTTGGAAGCTCACAAGTATATTGTGATTGGCCATATAGTTGCAAAGACAGTTCCGTATACGATTTTAGTGAATGATCCTTCCTCTCAATAATCAAATTCCTGAAAACAGGGGTATCAAGAAATATAAATGAATTGTATTCCACAGAGTAAAATTACATATGAAGTACTTGGGAAAACTCTATTTCATCTTGCCAAATAGTTACTCTTTAACTGTGGCAATGCAACAATTGCAGCAATGGAGTAAGGAAGTAATGGGGAAAATGCTAGCTTGGTTAACTATAAGAAAAAAATTACACGCGACTCTTCTATATAAATTCACCATAAAGAGATGCTAAGAAAGTTGGAATATAAAAACACACTAATTGCTCATGCATTGAAGTCAAAAACCCTCCCTGGGTTTATATAAGACATGCTTGCAACTACATCTTAGGAAGACTCATATTAGAACTCCTATGTCTAGTGATTTACAAATCGACAATAATGGCCTAGCGAGACTCATCAATCTATAAAGGCTCACTCTGTCATAGGAATAGTTCCACCGGCCTCTAGAATATGATGCTTGAGGTGTGAATCACCAGAAAAGCCATACCATCAGATAAGAGTGAATTATAGCCCAATCTCAAGTCCTTCCAAGTAGCAGTGTTTGCAGGATTACATATATATTTCATTTCTTGCTTGAATATATATAAACTATGCATCTTCTCCAAAACTGTCTCTAAAAAGAACCTTTATATTTTGTACCTCAAAGGAATTTCATGTGGTTATTTTATTGTTACTTACCATTGTGATGAACAACACACTTGAGAAAATAATGTTACCTAAAATAGAGTCTCAAGCTTGTCCTTGACAACGTAATACTCCTGTTTCAATTGCTCCAGACATTGGAGGTAGCTAAAAAAAACGAAAATATAGGACTACTTTTAAGTTAAACCTATCAAAATCCTCTATAGACAAAAAAGACTAAATATCAAATTGCTTTCAATATCTAAATTAAAGAAGAGCAACTAGATTCCAGATTTAAGGTGCATATATTAAAGCTACATATGGTATGTTACGAAAAAAATGATTACATCCAAACAACAACCCTCCATTTCTCCCTAACAAAATTGCTCTTTAATGCATAAAGACAACAATCATAGGCTATGGGGTCAAGGCTTATTTTACGTTTTAAATCTTCCCACAAGCTCTTCCTCTCACTGGTTACACTCAAACTAAGCCCATCTTTGCTACGAGAATCCAAATTTGTGCTAATATCATCAATAATTGCATTCCATGAAACAAAAATACCTCCTCGGTTGAACCACAAAACCACAATGGACAATGACTTTACATATTGTAATAAAGATACATATAGAAAAGACAAGTTTAAGTATTAAATATAGTAGGATTAAGCAAGCGTATTGACATGGGTCTTAAAATACTAGAGCTACTCAAAATATGTAATGCCAAACCCTTTCCCTAGGTTGAGTATATGAAATATTAAACACAAAGAAATGCTTACCAAAGAGAAGATTTTACTCAATTCGGATTACCACTCATTCTTTTCTATTGTTTTACATCAGAAAGTTTAGATTCCCTTTTATAAAGTCGATCCCTTGCTACATTTCTATGCCCAATTCCTTCATTCAACCAAAATCAACCACAAAGGTCACCAACGAATTATGTTATTTTCATACTCAAATCATAGTTCAGAAACTTATTATATTGTAATTTGTTTTTGTAGATTTCCAAATTTGTCCAACATATTCAATTGTTCTTTCACATTACAAGAAAAAAAACATTTGAAAGCAAATTGCTATGCAAGTTACAACACCTTCATGGATAATATTGCAATGACATAATCACACAAGGAATGCAATGAAGCAAAAGGGGGAAGACAACATCCCATAATAGTTTGCAATGCAAAGCCATGTAAAATCCAAAATATATATTTGAGAAAGGTAGTGTTTTTAACATAATAGCAACGTACCCATAAGCCAAGATATGACCAATCTTAACTTTGATTGATAAATAACTATCCACACAACTCATATAGACCAAAAGACATCAACTACCTTAACTATTTATCACATTTGTCTCCACTAAGGATTGTGAACATTGTTTACTACATGTATTAATCACAAAAAATGTGATACTTGCAACAACATTGTCTAAAGTGGATAAAGACGATTCCACAATTAATTTTCCAAGCACCTTTCTCAATCAACTTCAGACATATTGGCCGAGATATTCTTCACTTGTGAATTTCACATGTGGGTAGAGATGACTAGCCTCCACACAATCGAGTTGAATTGTAGCTTTTTTAGAATCATTTGAAGCATTTTCACTAGAATAACCTTCAGCTATATGACCACCATCACCTAGTTGCACACAACCCCTACACCAATATATTATTAAAAAGGGTCCATCCTAATTGGTATAAAAAAAATTGTTTTAAAGGAAATTCTAACGGTTGGCTGAAACAAAGTCATTAATGTTGTTGGAGAAACATCTGCAACAAGAGGATCTATTAATTCAACACCATGACCATCCAAAAAATGGCATGTAGCTAGATAACCTCCATATCAAACATGGATCATAGTAGGTATGCAACAAAATATTTGTCTTTATTGTTCATGAAATGCTAAACAACCAAAAGAACCATCTCCGCAATCCAAATCAAGGAAGATATTTGTGGATGAAGTTGCTTGTTAAACCATAAATATCAAATCCATGAAAGAGGGCACACATAAAAAAAATCCCAAACAAAAACTTTGATCTCTAGATATTTCTCTGCAAAAATATCCACTATGCACACTTAACAACTATCTAACTGACTCTTTGAAAAAAAAACACTAACACGTTATATAATTATACCCTTGTCCCTCGTGTGTAAACAATTTTCATGAGTCACAAAATGATAATGACACAATGTTCTTCTCAATTCTAACTCTGTATTTTTTAAATCACTATCCACTCCTCTAACTCATCATTTTTGTTTTGTTTCTTAAAAATCACTATCCATTGCATTCCCTCATTTTTCTTTTTTTAAATCATTATTCATTGATGACGCATCTTCAAAATGATAACTACATGACATTCAAGTACCAAGTCAATGAAAGATAAATCACTAATAGATCATACATAACATCTATAAATTCCCACTATACTCATAAGCAACCTTTGCAATGACCAAAATGCCAAAATGACATCAACACTTAAAAGTGTCATTAATATATTCCAATCCATAAGAATATATTAGATTCAATTCACATATTCAAAAATGCATTTTTTAATGTATAAATGCATATTGGTAACCCGTTCATCAAAATTTCATTCTCCAAAGCAAGAACTTGATCAAGTATATACACAATCTTGTTCAAATGAAAATATGATTTTTTTAAAATTATTATGAGTTATTTAGGACAATAACAACTAAATTGAATTTAAGTAAATATTGTGCAAGATGTTTTTAATCTCAAAGGTACAACTATATAATAACTATCTTCAAGTTCACTCTTAAGAAGAAAAGAAAAATTAAAGGACAAGTTTGTATGACATTACTTATAGGTTCTCCCACCAAAGTTTGAACTGAACAAGAAAACACTTTACAAAAGCAATGGCAACAATTATTCACAATATTGAGCTAACAACATTTGTGTGAGGCCTTTGGCTACACCATCTTCTTTCTTATCAAGGTTCTAGCGTGCACTAATTCTCCCTAGTCTACACCATCATCTTTCTTATCAAGGTTCTAGCGTGCACTAATTCTAGCTAGTCTTATTTGTTATACCACAATAAATCCAACATTGGGATTCCTTTCCCGAAGAAAGCTAGGCCTAAGCAAACCTTGACTCTCTTTATTTGAAAAAATCATTACTCTGTTGCCAAGGTCTTTAAACCTCTTGTTTCTTTTTATGTTTTAAAAGTACAGATATGATATCCCTCTTCCAAAATATCAATGTGTCCTCCTAACTATACTTGAATGGGAAATATTTCCTTGATTATTGTACCACTAAAAGGAAAAAATAAATTGAAGTGCACATCTCTAATTCAAAATAGTACATATTTAATATTATTTTATCAAATAATATTATTTTATCCAAAGTAATTCAAGACATTATATTTCAATATTTTTCAACATCTTTACCCTACTCATATCAATAAGGTTTTGACAATCAAATCGTTGCTCATAAAAGGTTCCTTGTTCCACAAATAAGAATTCATATAATTCAATTTGATCGTTGGCACAAGAAGGAAATCCATAACTTTATAATTAGATTAGTGAAAACAATAACTTTAAAATTAGATTATTATTATTATTATATTACATGTAAAAATATCTATAACCATTTATTGGAATTTTCGGAATATCTTGTAAAATCAAATTGTATTATCTTCCATTCTATGGTCAATCAATTTCATGTTATATATCTACCATATATACATAATATCACATGGAAATCATCCCATCAATAAACGTGAAAATAACTATGTTAATTGATCAAATCAAGAAATAAGTCACATATCACTTAAGGTTGATGCACTTGCTTATGGAAGCTATTCTCCCTAGCGAGACATGAAGACTTGATCACCTAGGATAAAATCATGAAAGATTTTGATGCATGTTCATCGATTGAAAAGTGTCATTAAGGCATTTTCACACTTCACAAGGCATTGCTATGTATTTGAAGGAATTACACGTCTTGAGTTTGTTGGCATCATTTGTGAAGGGGTTTCTAGAACTTCCTTCATGAAATAGTGTCATGTGTCCTTTAGAATCCCTCTCACATGATTAAATTCATTTAGAATCCATCTCACATGATTAAAGATGCACTACATGAGGAGATTCCATCAACTTGGAAGGATTTTAAAGAATTTCATGGCATATTAAATGAGTTGTCTAAAAAGGGGACTTTTTGACCACGATTTTCGGCGGGGTTTTACCAATATTTTGCCATGAATCTTCATGGAATTTTCAAAACATTAAAAAACACTGCTAGATTTTACAAAGTGTGGGTGTTTAGGGTTCTCCTATCACCTGATTTCATCTATGAGCTTATAATCACCTAACAAACAACAGAAATTACAGATTTTGTAAATTAAATTCACCGGATTCCGACATATAATCAGCCTAAAAAGTCAAAAAGTTCCCTAGTTAGACAGCTCCTTTCACAAGCACATAGGAAAAGGCGTTCTCCACAATTTCTGAACTTGTGTGGTGATTTTGGGAAAAGAATATACCAAAAAACTCTGTTGGAGAGAACCCAAGAAAGACATGAGACACGTGGTATAAAAAATCTTACATACATGTGAAATCCTAGGTGTAAATAGAGAAAGGATGATCATTTTAACTTTAATTACTCTTCCGTTGGTTCTCCTCTAAGAAAACGAAGGAATTCCTATAAGGAACTAAATCTACTGTATGGAAATGACTTGGAAAGGGTTGTTTGACGGGGAAAAAATCTGGGTTTTAAGAGTTTTAGTAGTAAATTTTATATTTAACAAGACATAAGAGAAATGATGAATTTTTATGTTTTAAGGGTGTTTTAAAGAAAAAGAAAAAATACTATATTTAAATTGGACATATAGGTCAAGTGTATAAATTTAGAGGGTTATTTTTAGTAAGTAATTAAGGTAAACAAAGCATTATTATTGTCAGCATTAGGAGAAATGATTCCAATAATTGAATTTACTAAGTAGGAAATGATTCCAATAATTTAATTTACCAAGTATAAGCATTGTGTCAAACATAATTTCAATGAAAGAATGATGGGAAATTGTTTTATTTTGCTATTGTACCATAGTTCTAAGTTATAGGTACTCATAGATATTTGTTTGAGAATATCTTCCATTCCTAGAATGGCATGTAGAGGAGGAAGAGAAATGAATCAAATTAAAAGAATTGAGAAGACAAATTGAAGAATCATAAACGTGTTGGAATGGGATTGAAGAGGAAGAGTCTGCATCGTTGAATATAATTACTTTAATTTCTAAAAGAAAGAGGAAATCAACAAGTAAAGCATCTATGATGGTACCTTGCTTGAAGACATAATCATCAGTAAAGTAGATTGGAGAATTTGAGTTGTACTTCGAATATGAGAAAATTCGAATTTTACTTCAAATATGAGAAGATAGAAGACCCTAATATGATGAAATTCCTTTTTACATAATTGAAGGGATAAGTTGACTTCTAATGGGATTTTTGCAAAATCATAAAGTTCGAAACCATAAAGAGAGAATTCAAACCTAGAATAGGAAGGTGAGCTTGTTTCTCATTGATTATAAATAGGCCTTGTATCGAAATATACAAAATTTCAGATAGAGATATATGATCATTCATGATTACACAAAATAATTTTATAGATTGACCATTAGATCTAGAATTTATGAACTCAAAGATTAAAAAATGGCAAGTTATGCAAATGGTTTAAATTTTCAAATTCATGATGAATCGAATATATAATGCTTTCATTTGGTGGAAGAGATTGTTTTAATTACTTTGGAAGTTGAAGAAAAGAGACGAATATTCTTGAGGTAGATGAAAAAAAGAAAAGTTGGCCATAAGAGACGAATATTATTCAGGTAGAGGAACACAAGGTAAACGAAATGAAATAGTGGAAGATGATAATATTCTTGAGGTAGAGTAACACAAGGTAGACAAAATGAAATAGTGGAAGATGATATGCGGATGCAAAGAATGAGGATATAACACACAGTGGTAATTTGAGTTTGAGAATAATCTGTAATCCTAACTGGTATAGAGGTGGAAAATTTATCTGCACTTGTTTCAAGTGTGATATAGTTAATATCATGAATATAGATGTCCAAAACAATCAATATAATAGAGAATGGAACAACTAGAACTCATGTTATAAGCAATAGAGCGATAACATTTTGGAAATTAAGCATGAGCTATGCAATATTTTAATTTTTTCAAGTGTGATATAGTTCGATATCAAGCATACATATATCAAAAAAACATCAAAACGATAGAAAATGGAATGCAACTACAACAAATGTTACAAGCAATAGAGTTATTACCAGGAGAAAATGTATGGACTTAGAAATAATCATATGCTGAACCAGTTGTATTGTACAAAAGTGGAAGATAAGGGCTCCTGGTTTGTTGTTTTTTATTGGGAAATTATCCACATCGTTAACCTGGAGGTGGATAGGCACCACAAAATTGTCTAATTTGTCTAGTTTCAGCAACTTGTTGGGATGCCTCACAAGGAGGTGGATTCCCATGCCTTGGTCCTTGGCCCCTCAATTAGCTATAATTATTTTGTTAAAAAGAAAGCTAAAGTGTTATGGATGAGCAGGGGATTTTTAAGCAAGCTAAGGAAACAAAGATCCAGTGAATATGGAATCTCAGTTGGATAAGATCAACAAGTTACATTACGAGATCTATATGCACATTTATGGAATTGTAGCAATTACAGTTAACAATCTTCAACTGAATTATTAAAAATAGAATATGCAAGAATATAAGGGGAACATCTTAGCTTAAGCTGAGTTTCTTCATTATTATTTCTTGAGAAAGTTAGGACAAAGTTCTTTTGTTGAAAGAGGCCCATATTTCATGGGTAGGATTGGTTTATATGTGAAATCCAGAAATTTGGTTTGATGTCAACGTGGATACACACTAAATATTCCCAAACTAAGCAAGGTTCAGGGTTACTTTCAGAATTTTGTGATGGGTATGTATTTTTAGGCATAAAAGAATTTGACAAAAGCTACCAATGTAAGGCAGACAACCAAGGAAAATAAATTTACTCAATACAAATTGCACAGAGACGTACCTATGTTGCAAATCCAATGGAGGAGATGATAGATGGCCTAATTTTAATTCCAAAAGATGAAAGGTAACACAAACTATACTAACTAAGGTTTATTGCAAAATGATGTTAAAGTTGTTGTTTTAAATAATATAATAGTACAAACTATACTAAGTAAGGTTGATTGCAAAAAGATGTTAAAACTATTGTTTGAGATAATATAATAATAGTTTTCAAAGCTAAAATTTTCCAGCCTAGATAAATTGTAGAAGGAGAACCATAATGTATGCATGTACATTTCAAATTTTTGGAATATGTGATTTAACATTCTGTTTTCCTATCAAGAATAGAACATATTTATGATGTATGCTTGGTCTATCCCATCACAGATACTTAGTACGCATGGGTATATAAATGCATTTGTATGTTGGGGAAGATTTTAGTTTATTTTAAAATCAAATCTTTGAATTTTTCACATGGATAGCAATACTCGTGGTTAAGCAAACACGAATCCAAACTTAAAAATGGAAGGCACCGAAACTGTACATTTAGGAATAGAAATGCAACAAATTTAAAATATAAAAGTTATACATTTATCAAGGAAAATGAAACAAATGAGAAAGATAAAATTGTACATTTAAGAGGAAAAATGAAACTATTTTATGCAAAGTTGTACATTTTTCCCATGCCAGCTCATGCCATTCCATTCCTGTCCTTCCCATGTAATGCCATCTAATCCCATCCCATCGATGTGTCCACCATTATTTCTTGGTCTATCATGGCTCATATCAAGGGAGGGATTCCGTTGAGCGATAGTGAGCCTCTCTCTTCCTATCTCTTAGCCACCATGAAGAGACACCACCACACTTTTTTTGTACCCAATTGATCAGGGAATGAGGCAATTTATAAAAACAATTCAACCTGGGTTGTTCACTCTTTTAGGATGTGTACACCTTGTACTCACTTCAATCAACTTCTAGTTAATGACGTAAAAGTAAACATCCCCCATTACCAAACGTAAACATGAAGATCCAATATCTATTTGTCATCAATAATCAGAGATCCCTAGAAACAACATAAATTTATTATAGATGATCTATAATCTAGACCAATTTATGTAAGAAGCTTTAGTTTGCATTCTAAAAAAAATGCATCTGAATTTAGAGTAAAATTTGAAACAAAGGGGAGCACGTCCATGTTTTTAGGGAAATTGAAAATTGGTTCAACACATACGATTCCAAGAATATGGTTGTAAGCCAAGGCATTATAGCAAGCATTGATAATGCTAATGAAGAGTTGGGATGTTTTGCTTGTGGAATATCAATGCATTGGTTTGCTTGAAATGGGAGAGACCAGCGCATTGTTGGATCTTAGAGACAGCAAAGTCAAAACCCACATGGAAAAAAAATTGGAAGTCTAGATCATGGAGATAAAGGTGCCAATAAGCATGATTTCCCAAAGGGTTCCCCATAATCAGTAAGCATAGGTGAATGTAGCATAACTAACAATAAGATCGAACCAACAACTTAGTTAAATATAAATTCCTCTCTATAAAATGTAAATTAAGTAAGATGGGTTACCCATTTTCATGAGGAGATGGACAGTCCTGATGAGGAATGACTGGTTGGATGAAGACAGAGACCTTTGCAACTCTTTGTCATCTATGAATCTCCTCCCATCTTGATCACACATATGAAAAGACCTTATGATTTATGTATATGTGCCTAGTGCAAATGTTGGTTGTACAGGAGGGTAACAGTAAGGATGTGGACCTCTAAACCCACCATTATCTAAATTTATTTCATAGCAACATTAATATAAATCAAGCCGAGGATTACAAGACAATATACCAAGCTATGAAAATGTTTTGTATTAGGAGAGAAATGCAATTACCCTTCTCTATTTCTCTATTCACAAAATGCACAGAATGATACACATTCATTTTTCACTCGATGCGCTCCTATGTTGTTTATTTAAAACAAGGAAAGTCGATTCATTTATCATCTTGACCAATAAACATTACTGTACAAAAAGCCATGTTTATTGATAATTTGCAACAGAAACCACAATAAGAAGATTAAAAATAGCTATTCACAAGAGCCAAGCTAAAATTCTTATCCAGGTACATCATGTTTTCTTCACTTAGATAACTTGAGCTCCAAATTAGGAAATTAAGGCCTTTGGAAAAAAAAATTGAAAGCAAGATCTGCAAGCTACGGTGTACTCCGATAACCAGTACATTGGAATTCATTCAAATCAAAAAAATACTTCTAAAACACAATGGAATAAAAAAAATGAGTAAATGCTCTCAGTCTCTAGCAACAGAGCTTCAGACCTGAACAGAATTGACAAAACTTTAAAAGGCGTGGTGTTCAACAAAGATGTTTAGCTCAGATCTAATTTGCAAGGTATCATACCTACAAAGTACAAACTTCAAATGAGTAATTTACAAATAGAAATGGCAATAAACCCCTGAGTGGTAGTAACATTGACCTCTTTCCAGCATAACAAAAAATTGCCCTTCTCAGTAAAAAAAATTAAACAAAAACCATTGTAAGACAAAACACACATCTAGTTTTCTACAACCACAGTAAGGCTCCTCATGGAAACAATAATAAAGGAAAACGGAAGAATGGATAAACTGTTAAACTGATCTCTAATGTGTTTGAGGCATTCTTTGATTTGCCTAATGCACACAACAACCCCTTTCAAACAGCTCTGTTGGATCCTTCCAATGAAGGTAATTTAGGAAGTGCCCTAGATCAACAGGACTGCTATGAGGACAATAATAAACAGAGACCATGATAGCAGAAGCTGGCCTCCCAAGATATTATGGGAATAAAGTGTATATACCAAAGAATCTACAATTTTAGTTTAATTCACCATAAGCTGTCCAAGACACAGGAAATTGGAGAAACTCATGTCAATTCTCCTATGTGTAAGCGTCGATGTTGTCATTCTCAACTATTGTTAAAGAAATGCCATTTACTAATACATAAAAACAACTTTCAGTTTCCTTATAATATTTTCATTTTAACACCTTTCAGTTTTGTTATAAGATTTTCGTTTGAAAAAGGAAAGAGGCAACGAAAATTTTCTGCTCATGTCTAAACATTGACAAGAAACATGAAGAGCATCAATATGAACATCGAATTTGAATCTTTTAGAGCTAGATATGCATATAGGTTGGAGGTAAAATACATCTGAAATAGATACAGGGTGGGATGTGCACATAGAAGATGCGAACAATGTATGGTTGAAAACATTTCAGCAAATACAAACCAGTGGAAAACACAATGAACTAAAACTAATAGCAACCAATCCAAAATAATAGGACCTTGTAATATGAAAAACACAGTAAGTAAATACTTTTGAAACATTCAGAAGTATTTACTTACGGTCGCCAGTATGAAAGTCCCTTCAACAAAATAGAAACAAGTTCCAAGCATGATATGAAAATGGGTAATGGGAAACATGCTTTATAGGAAATTAATATGAAAAAACAAAGTTAACTTAGGTTACCAATCTAAAACACAATTACATAATAGAAGTAAATCCAGAGAAGGATATGCAAATGAGTAATGGGAAAGATGCTTTACAGGACCTTAATATGGAAAACATAACAAGTAATTACTTGGTGGCCAGTCTAAGAGTAGTTTTAAAATAACAGAAGCAAATTCAGAGTGGGATTTGCGAGTGAATAATGGGTAAAATTATTTAGAGGGGCTTTATATGAAAAATATAGTAAGAAAAATACTAACATCGCCAATCTGAGAGGTTTTTACAAAAGTAAAGAAATTCCGAGAAGAATATGCAAAGGGGTAAAGGGAAAAATGATTTAATGATAGTCATAGGGTAAACTTATGCAGCAGAGATAGAGTCACAGACAAACTCCATAAGATCAGTTCCAGAAAGATAGCACATGGAACATAGGAAAGATAGTTCCAGTGCAAGATAGCCATATGAAATGTAACCAAAATGCATTGGGAGTAATTTCAGATCAGAAGATGCATATAGATCATGGATATGCTTCATTACAAACAGTCATAGAGAAATATAATTGCATTTAAAATGTTTCCAGTGCCAAATTTGTAGTGAGATATAAACTGAACATATGGAAAACGATTGCAAAACAAGTTATGAATAATAAATCTAGGAAAACCCCACATCTAAGGAGGATATGCACATGGGATTTTCACAAAATGGATGAGAAACTGTTAGTTTTTCAACATTTAAGCTAGCATTATGATAAGATCTTTTCACTGAGAGAATAACAAGCACAGCAATCACATAAGCACATCACAAGAGACAA
>LPNX010484620.1:8164-21617 GCA_001517045.1 Pseudotsuga menziesii | reverse complement strand
TCGTAATGATCTGAAAAGAAAGTTTATGTGGTAATATAGGTTTATAGTTCTCAACATTGAAGTGAATCAAGTTAGTGTTATCCGGGTCTACAGCTCCTAATGCATTCAACAAGTTCTTGTGCTGTGTAGGGAAACTTTGGAGTACTTCTAGAGTAGACATCACACAAGGTGCCTGAGTGAGATCTTCAACCACATTATAGAATTGAGCAGCTCGGGCATTGGGATTAAAGACAGCCTTCTGAAGAGTACTCTTTGGTGGGCACAAAATCATGTCGAGAGTAGGATTCTCGATAGACAAGGGAATAGTAGACGAGGATTCTAGAGAACTAGTGGAGGGAGCTTTCCCTGAAGAAGATTGGTCTTCTTGCTAATCTGCGGGTTTATCATAATTCTGGCTTTGAGTTTGCAGATGGATGGTATTTGAGGACATCATATGAATTTCCTCTGATGAACTAGAGTTACCCTGGTTCGACATGTGGTCTACCAGCTGTTGTTTAGAGGAGAAAGGATCCGTAAGTATTGCAGGTGTGAGGTTAGACTTCAAAAACTGGGAGATTTCATCCCGACGAGGACACTCCTTAGAGAAGTGGTCACCACCACATAATAGACAAGGGTATTTAGCCTTCCTTTTTCCTTTGTTGTTTTCATTATGGGTTGATTATGGGGTCTCCTGTTGGTTTCCAGGTTTTTTATTTTGATTTTTACCTTTCTTTTTATTACTCGAGGTTTGAGTACTTTGAATAGAATTGACCTCAATGGAAAACTTGGGATTCAAAGGAGTAGCAAGTTGGGTTTGCTTGGCAGGTTTTGCTGTGGATGGGGACTAGATTGAACCAACAATCCCGTCAACAGGTACTTCTGCTAATGGCTTGGCAGGGTCAGTGCTGGGGCGAGGAGCTTGAGGAATTAGGTCATAAAGGGTCATGGACTAGGAATAGACCAAGTCTAGGTACTGAGCCCAATTAATAGCCTACTCTTCGGTAACGGCACATCCCATGGCCACATCTTAGGCAATAGGAGGCAACAAGGACTTAGTGAACCAATCAGCTAACAACTGATCTAGAATAGGGGCCTTAATAATCCTTCTCCACCTTCTCCACTCATGAATATGATCAGAAATTTGGGTGGAGGTGTTCTATCATAGAGAAGTTAAAAGATCAGTGCCCATTTCATAACGAATAGGGAGTTGGAAGTGCATAATAAATACAGTTTCCAATGAGCCAAAATCCATAAACAAATGTTGTGGGAGTTTTGGACTAATGCCTAAGTGAGGAAAAAGGGGTTTTGGACTAATGCCTACCTGATACCATGCTTTGTAGGTGTTGTAAGAGCATTTCCAAAGTAGCACTGCTCTTTGCTAACTAGATACAGGTGGTGGCACCACTTACTGTCCACTGTGTTCAGGCGGTGGCACCACTCCTCACACAAAGCATTGCTGTGGTTCCCTGTAGATGGCCAAAACAAAAAGAGAACAATGGATCATATAAAAAATAGACTAGATCAAGATGGATACTATCGAATTGAATATGGTAACAAAGCATAAAAAACCGAAATAACACAGATCTGAACAGATCTAGAAATTTCAAACTTGAAGAATACAAATCAGAAAGTAGATCTGACTATAAAGAGTTGAAGAAAATGGATCCTGGATTCGGACAAGAGTTGCAAACTGAGGATGATTGAGACAATTGAATACAACTACTCCCTAGTAGAGTCTCTAGATTTGTTGATCAGAATATTTCACCTCCCGTGGACAGTAAGGTGTTTCACTGGTCTGAATGGTTCAGATCCAACACAAATAGATCACAGAGGTTGATAACTCCCCCTAGACGTGGAAGATATCTGGAATTTAAGGCCTTGATATTTCACCTGTGTACCTGTAAAAGAGTTCAACATGNACACAAATAGATCACAGAGGTTGATAACTCCCCCTAGACGTGGAAGATATCTGGAATTTAAGGCCTTGATATTTCACCTGTGTACCTGTAAAAGAGTTCAACACGGAACAGATCAAAGCAACCAGAATATGATCTACTAATCTATGCTAGTGACTAAGGAATCTAGAAATATCTATTTGAAATCAAACATCAACAATATATATGGGATAGAAAATCAACTTGCAGTAGAAATATGAATAAGTTTACAACCAGGCCTTAGTGTTGGCATGCATCTCCATGAAACCAGCTCTTCATCCCCAAAAGCTTTGACTCTAGTTCTCTATGCTCTCTCCAAATTATTTTGGGCCAAGAATGAGTCCAACAGCATAACAATACCTTCGATGTTCCCCCCCTCAACCATGGCTATGAGCTCATATATATAGGGCTTTAATGGATAGAGATGGTTGAGAAATTAGTGGGTGAGGTGGCCTCTAAGATCCTAGGATGAGGGATCTCGAGCTCAACCAACCCACAGTAGTATGGATAAGAGATATCTCGAGGCTTATCATCTAGAATCCTCGAGAAGCTTCTCTTTTTACCCTTTTACCTAGGGTGCCGTGCTTCTCCTTCTTTGACACAACGATTCTGGTAATAACCGCCTATGGACCAAGGGTGATAGGTGGTGGCACCACTTGTAAACAACCGATGAAAAGTGGTGCGAATAGGGGTACTGCTCCACACAACGATTCTGGTAATAACCGCCTATGGACCAAGGGTGATAGGTGGTGGCACCACTTGTAAACAACCGATGAAAATTGGTGCGAATAGGGGTACTGCTCCTGGATAAGGGACGATGAGCGGTGTTGGGAATTTGTATGATAGACTGACAAGAAACCATTTAGTCTTCGCTCCAGAAGCTGGGATTTCAGGGCAAGTAGGTATGTCAAAGTTCTTATCACATGATGATGATAGGATTATGGTATAACATGGCAACTGACTGATGACAGTTTGAATGACCATACTAGGGCCACCTGCAGGGTTGTTGGTGATAATTTGTGGTGTGGACATGGGTCCACTAGATATGGCTATGCCAAAAAATGGATCCGGATTTGCACCAGCCATGGGACTTGATGGTGCAGTGTGTAGGTCTGGTTCAGACTGATATGGGTCTGAATCTGAATCAGAGGCTGTGTGGCCTTCTGATGGTGTGAGAGGTCGTCAAGAATGGTCTCGATGATGTCAGTTTAATGTCCCAAATTGTGGTGGTTCACCTCTTAGGTGTGAGGAAGAGCATGAGGGATCAATTGTGTTAGATTTGTGTATCAAACTTGTGGGAATGATATTTTGGACCCCATTTTCATTGGCTTCCTATTGGCTGTAGGTGGTCACTTGGCCACCAAGACTGCCAAAAGACAGCACTTGGATTTTTCCTCACGGGCGTTTCTACTCAATCGGTGGGGGTCGTTGCCCATTTTGCTTGGCAATTCCTCTCAACGTCCAACTACTTTGGGGTTCCCGTGGTACTCCTCACAATGATTTTCTGGGCTGAGCCCAAGTACTTCCCACGGTTAAGGTAGTTAGGGACTTATGTCCTCAAAGACTGCAAATTTTTGAACTTTGCGTAAATTAATCAATTTTAGTGGCTCTCTCAGTGTCATGAACTGAGTGGGGTTGATTACATGGTATGGTGTATATGTCTTGTTGTTTTTTTGTTATCAGGTGGCTGTAAATGGTTTATGAATTCATCATATTGTGGCAGAGTTCATATCATTGTAAATACAAGCAGTGAATAAACAAAAATTGTGTAGACTGATACCATTTTTTACCCTTAATTGATAGCCTAACTAGGTGACTACCTTAGACCTATATTCTTCTTCAACCAAGAGAAGGTGTTGGGCTCTCAACACAATGGGACTAAGCCCATCTGTAGATCCACAGGTCACCTCCCGAATGCAAGGTTGGTCAACAAGGAGGACACTTAGCGCCATGAGAAGCCCTCCTTATGTACCCCCTCTACCTTCCAATTCATCTATTTTTAATAGTTTTGAACAATGTTTAGTGAAGGGCCTATTACTATACGAGTTGTGCCCTTTGTCTTATCCTAGAATACCCCGGAGGGTGATGATTGGGTAGAGGAGGAAGGGTAAGTAAGACTGTTAATTTTATGTCAATTTTAGTTAAGCTACATTCATTAAGCCATTAAAGACTTTTTTTTAATTTACACTTTGTTTGTACATGAAATTGCAGTAAATTAAAAGAGAAACAGAAATGGAACTACTGTGTTGGACAGAAGCAGCTGAGCCGCACTGACAGCCCCTAATAACTTAAAAATTAACTTCTGAGTGACATAGCACATGTTTTGGGNAATTAAAAGAGAAACAGAAATGGAACTACTGTGTTGGACAGAAGCAGCTGAGCCGCACTGACAGCCCCTAATAACTTAAAAATTAACTTCTGAGTGACATACCACATGTTTTGGGCCAAATGTGGTGAGGGGGTCACCAATTTATTCTAGAAACAGGTGAGGGGGTTGCACAGATTTCACAGACAAAATCGGTCTTCCTTTTTGGACAGAAAGGAAAGCAAAGAAATGGCCGTGAGCCCCTCTACAAATAGNTCACCAATTTATTCTAGAAACAGGTGAGGGGGTTGCACAGATTTCACAGACAAAATCGGTCTTCCTTTTTGGACAGAAAGGAAAGCAAAGAAATGGCCGTGACTCCCTCTACAAATAGGGTTAGGGCTTAGCTCCGAGAACCTGCAAACAATTATTAAACAACAATAAACCTGCAAAACATGTTAGGAATCAATCCTGCAAGAAAATATGGGTTAGAAAAATGAATAAACTACTAAATAAAACACATAAATAAAAAGTGGTATACCTCTTCTTTGGTGCAATGGGCCACCATGCCCTGGCTGGAGGAAGCACCTCTCTATCTCACTCAGCAATGGAGGAGCTATGGCTCAATGGGGAAGATGAGTGGAAGAGAGGGGGATGTCGGTGGCTTGAGAGGCAAAGAGTCTTAAGGCATCCATGGGTAGCATAATAGTATGCAAGAGAATATTTGTTTGAGAGTGACCCCCCACCCTCCTTTTATAGCTTTTTTTGGGGGTTTTAGGGTTTTAAGCCCTTGGTCCAGGCTTTAGNCCATGGGTAGCATAATAGTATGCAAGAGAATATTTGTTTGAGAGTGACCCCCCACCCTCCTTTTATAGCTTTTTTTGGGGGTTTTAGGGTTTTAAGCCCTTGGTCCAGGATTTAGCCCTTTTTTTTGGCTTTTAGCCCCTTTTTCCCTAACTTTAGCTCCTTTTAGGGTTTTAGGCTCCTTTGAGGGGTTTTATCCCCTTTTTGGAGGCTTTAGCCCCTAGGAGAGTTATTTAGGCTCCTTTTGGGGGTTTTTAAGCCCTTTTCTTCATTCTTAAGCCTTTTTGAGGGTGTGGGGGTCTAATGGGGTGTTATGAAGGTCATGTATGGGTGTCCTTAGGTGGTTTAGGCCATGTAGATCTGAGTGAGGGATTTTTTGGGTTAACATGCTTCAATCAAGCACTTTAAAGTCTTTGGAAGTAAGTGTTATATCAAAAACAATGATGAACATCTTGGCAAATATGATGATAGGGTTGATGAAGATATATTTTTGGGGTATGCTACAAACAATAAAGGATACAGATGCTATAATAAGAGGCTACATAAATGGTTGACAACATTGACATTAAAATTGATGAAGGTATGCCTGTCAAAGATATTCAGATAAGCAGTGTTGAATCAAATACAGAGGATACAGCTAAAGAGGAACAAGAATAGGTCCAAGAATCAGAAAGGGAAGAGTCTAAGTTAGATAATGAAGGTATAGATTCACAACAACAATTAGTAAAACCCTCTTCATGAATTATTTGAAAAAATAATCCTGAAAGTCAGATTATTGGTAACAATAATGAAGGTGTACAGACAAGAAGAAAGTTACTCAAGGATTCAGAACAGTCTCACATTGCTTTTCTATCTATAATAGAACCCAATAATTTGTATGAATCCAATGACGATGAATATTGGATAAAATCCATGAATAAAGAGCTTGATTAGATTGAAAAGAATAACACTTGGGAACTTATTCCTAGACCAACAGACAAGAATGTGATTGGTTCCAAATGGGTTTTTAAGAATAAAATGAATGAACAAGGACAAATTGTGAGGAATAAAGCTAGATTGGTCCATAAAGGGTATGCTCAGATTGAAGGACAAGATTTTGATGAAACCTTTGTACCTGTGGAAAGAATGGAAGCTATCAAAATGTTTCTTTCTTATGCCTGTCACAAGAAGTTCAAAATTTATCATATGGATGCCAAGTCAGCATTTCTCAATGGAGATCTAGAAGAAGAAGTTTATATGGAACAACCTAAAGGATTCTCACTAACAGACAATCCTAATTATGTCTGCAAACCAAATAAGGCTCTGTATAGATTGAAACAAGCACCTAGAGCCTGGTACTATAGAATAGACAAATATTTACAAGAAAAAGGATTCAAGAAAGGCATTGTTGATAGTAATTTGTACATCAAAATAGAAGGTGATGAATTCTTAGTTGTTTTGGTTTATGTTGATGATATTATTTTTGGATGTACTAATGATTATTTTGTTCAATGGTTTGCTAATGCCTTGCAATATGAGTTTGAAATGTCCATGATTGGAGAACTGTCATATTTTCTTTGTCTTCAAATCACTCAGAGTTCTGAAGGTATGTTTATCTCCCAAAAGAAGTATCTAAAGGAGATGTTGAAGAAATTTCAGATGGAGGATTCTTCACCTATTAGTACCCCTATGATTGTTGGATACAAGCTTAGAAAAGATGATATTTCACTTGATGTTTATCAAAGAACATATAGGTCAATGATAGGAATTCTTATGTACAACACTGCATCTCGTCCTAATAGTATACATGCTATTGGAATGGTAGGAAGATTTCAGTCAACTCCTAAACAAAGTCACTTGGTCTTTGTGAAGAGAATTTTCAAATATCTGAAAGGAACAATGACTTATGGTCATTGGTTACCTAGAAATCAAAATTTTTAGTTAATTGCATATTCAAATGTTGACTAGGAAAATTGTTTGGATGAGAGAAAGAGCACAAGTGGAGGTGCATTCTTCTTAGGTGATTAATTAGTAGCATGGATGAGTAAAAAGCAAGGTTCAATATCCTTGTCTCNGAAAATTGTTTGGATGAGAGAAAGAGCACAAGTGGAGGTGCATTCTTCTTAGGTGATTAATTAGTAGCATGGATGAGTAAAAAGCAAGGTTCAATATCCTTGTCTACTACTGAAGCTGAATACATTGCTACTGCCACCTGCTGTACACAGGTACTATGGATGATTCAGACTCTTGCATATTTGGAGGTGAAATACACTGAACCCATCCCCATTCATTGTGACAAAACAAGTGCCATTAATGTGTCTATGAACCCTATCTTGCATTCCAAGACTAAGTATCATTTTCTAAGAGAGAANTGAAATACACTGAACCCATCCCCATTCATTGTGACAAAACAAGTGCCATTAATGTGTCTATGAACCCTATCTTGCATTCCAAGACTAAGTATCATTTTCTAAGATAGAAAGTCACAAACAGAGTAGTTCAATTGAATTTCATTCCTTCTAAGGAACAAACTACTGATATCTTTACTAAATTATTATCAAAGACTTAGTTTGAATATTTTCACCTAAAATTGGGGGCCATACCTGATTCCAACTGATATCCTCACTTTGATAGGGGGAGCTTGTGTTTATTGAACATCTGNATTATCAAAGACTTAGTTTGAATATTTTCACCTAAAATTGGGGGCCATACCTGATTCCAACTGATATCCTCACTTTGATAGGGGGAGCTTGTGTTTATTGAACATTTGATAGGAGTTTGAAGTGACAAGTATTTGAGTCTATCTTGATAGGGAGAGATTTTTTGTTCACATTATTTTTTTGACATTGATGTCAAAGGGGGAGCAGTTCATTTAATTGGAAAAAATCAGTTGACAAATCAGAAGAAGGTGTTCCAGAAGTTTTGGTTTTCCATCAATGCCAAAGGGGGATATTGTTGGCTAGACTGACGTAGAGGTTTTCTGGCTGTCATTGATGGAAATCAGATTTAAGATGATGAAGGTAAATGGTGGAAAGAAATTCCACAGATCAGAGATGCAAGGTAGACTTAATTTTTTGTATTTGCGGAGTCCGTTAAAAAGTGAAACTTTGAATGGATGAGATCGACACAAGGAAATATCCACGGCGTTGAAACATTCCACGGGTTGAACATGGCTGGATGAAGAAAATTTTTCAAATTGCGTAATAGGTTAATTGATGGAAATATTGGGTGCTCTAGAAAGGAGCGGAGATAGATCGATGGTTGTGGATAATTCCACGGATTGAACTAGAGCAGAAAAAGTCAGGATTTCAATTCGTGGAAAGTGGTAGAGGCTACAAAGATCGGTGGTTATCATAAGAGATTGGGTTGATCGACAGACAAGGTGAATTTTTCATTCTGAAGATGCTTGTTCGATCAAAAGTGAAAGAATTAATGGAATGTTAAAGTTTTCAAGTTTGGACGGTTCCGATGAAGATAGATTATAGATCAATGGTTGATGTTGATTCCTCCAAATCAAGCTGTGCAAGTTGATAGTGTTGATATTTTGTATGAATATTGGTTCTTAACTTTCAAGCTGCAATGAGGGGTGGATGCATTCTTTTGTTCATGACCACTATGGCAGTTTATGTCTCTAGCTCATGGCCACTACGACAGATGGCAAAGGAATTTTGTGAAGCGCTTAAAGGCACAAATCATGAAAATGTCAAAAAACCTTATGTGTATAATCTAACGGTCACGGGAATTTATAGAATGATAAATGATTCTTGATCAGGAATACAAAAGGTTGGGAAGTTGAAGTAGTTGAGGTGTACATGTATAAAGGTGATTTGAAGCAAACTATGTAGGGATATCTGTTCAGTGGAGATACTAAACTTGGTAAGTAAATAAGAATGATATGAAGAAGAGATAGAGTGAAGAGAAGAGACTAAGTATACACAGAAAAAATACTAGGAAATGAACAAAATAGAGAATGGGTAGCAGAGGCAGAACAAATGAGAAGTAGAGATAAAGAAAACCAGAAGAAGAATGAAGACAAATGCCGAGTATAGTAGAATGAAAGCAGAGCAAAAGAACAAAACAGAGATGAAGTGGTAAGAATCATTATATCAATATCATTGTATTGTATTGATTCAAAGTAATTCTAGCAAAATAGGGTGGTAGGGTGGTGCTAGGGAAGATTGTTGTCCTCAAGATTCAGTGGGTGTTGAAGAAATTTGAGAGTTGGTTCTCTTTACAAGTCGGTGCTTGTAAATCAAAGGTTGTAGCCTCATTTGAGTAGGAGCTCAAAGAAAGAGAAGATGTACAGAATTTGAAGCTTTCTCGACATCCTAAGAAGAAGAGGTTTTTCCCTTTATGGGTTTCCTCATGAAACCTGTGTCTCTGTGTATTTTGTGTGATTAAATGGTGATGGGTTGCTTTACATGTTAAATCTACAGTAACAGAGTTTATGCTAATAAAGAATGAATATAGAATTCCTCATAACATATTGATTGTCATAAAACTTCAAGGAACCTTTTTATTTTAATTGTATAATATTGTTTAAGCACAAAAATTAACTGATTAACCCCCAACCCCCCCGGCTCTCAGTTAATTGAATAATTTAAACATGAAAAACTATAACATAAACAATAAAAGACATTGAAAATTATTAAAATTCAAGATAAAATAAAATGAAAAGTGAATAAGAGTCAAACAATTTAAAAGAAACAGATCAAAAAATGGGAAAATTTTGGGAACAATTTCAGTGTTAAAATATGGCTCCTATTGAGGGATGAAATCCTCCTTGCGAGGTTTCAAGATCATGTAGACCTTGTACCTTATTCATTGGGTGATTGAGTCATTTGTATCTTGTTCCCAAATTTGTTCCAAACTTGTAACCTTGTTCTTCTGACTGTTAAAAGAAAATTGAAAATGCTCATTCCAAACCATATTTGCACACTACAAACTGAAACCATGCTCAAAAGATGAGCTTATTTATTTAAAAATTCCTATATTATCCAGCCGATTGATCTGCTTATGTATATACAAGTTTCCAATATAGGCATTCAACCAGATGACTAATCACATAATTTTACCATCCACGGGTAAATGGAAGAGTGCATAAAAACTGGAATTTTTGCGATAGGAATTTAATATGCAGCATATACATACTGCTATGATCTACCTGTACTCGGAATGCTACAACATTGAAAACCTTTGAAAATATTAATTTCATGTAAATGGCCATTGAGTCTTAAAAATCATGACAGAATTCTAATTGATTCAAGAAACATAACTATTGCTTCAACTGCCTTATTCCCGCATTTTTTTAATTGTGCACTACAAAAAATGAAGCGTGAAAAATATGCAATCTGTCTTCATTACTCTTGAAATTTGAAATCAAAATATGGTTATAAAAATCATTCTTAGACCTTTGAAATATAGCTGTCAAATATAGGATCCGCTTCTTGATGAAAACAAAATCCTTGAGCAGAACTTGAGAACATAAAATTATGAAATTCATGGAAGGTTAAAAATGGCAGCTGATTTTTACTATAAACAACGAGACACTTAGGAGCAACTGAGACAAAAATACAATCATCCTCTACATACTCTTTCTCATGACAATCATATCTTTTAAGAATAGAAAACTCTAATCGATTAACTTCAAAATATGAGAAGGAAATAAAATCTAAAGGAGATACATTTGCATACTGAGGAAAATGAAAATTTGAATCAGATTTTTCTAGTCCATATTTTTCCTTGGATTCCTCTACATTCAAACCTGCCTTTTTCTATCCATAAACTTGTTTCTGTTTCAATATTCATCTTTTTTTTTAGCTACAAGCTTTCCACAAGCTCGTAAATCGTCTTCAACTTCATTATCTTCCTGTAAATAANTCAAACCTGCCTTTTTCTATCCATAAACTTGTTTCTGTTTCAATATTCATCTTTTTTTTTAGCTACAAGCTTTCCACAAGCTCGTAAATCGTCTTCAACTTCATTATCTGCCTGTAAATAAAACCCTTGACCAAAAATTTAACAAATAAAACTTTGAAAGTGACCATAAGTAAAGAATGGAAGCTTATTTCTTATATCAATAGTAAGAGGCCAAAGAGCAACAACTTATTCTTCATAACATGATAATCTCATAGCAGGAGCTAGGAAAGTTCTACTATGATCAACTGAAATTATATTATGATCTACAAAGTCATCAAAATGATATGAAGAATCAACACAAGCGTATTTTATATCCTTTTTCATAGGAAAATCTGAAAATTATGAAGAAAACTGTGTTAAATATGAATGATACCTGCGTTCTTCTTCTTATTCATAAACTTTTATATCTTCAACATGAGCTTGATCTCAAAGCATTTTGCAAGCTAGGATGTTCTCCTCCACTCCTTTTGCATCCTCAAACAACTGTCTTAAAGATGATGATTTCCTTTCTAACAGGAAAAGGACAAGATTTGAATGTTGAGCCATAACATAATATACCATGGTAAGTCTTTCTGAAGGTCTGATATCCATAGGCATAATGACATAAAATCTTTGAANTTCTAACAGGAAAAGGACAAGATTTGAATGTTGAGCCATAACATAATATACCATGGTAAGTCTTTCTGAAGGTCTGATATCCATAGGCATAATGACATAAAATATTTGAAACGTCCAATTAAATTTACTAATTTGCTCATCATTTTCCCTTTTCAAACTATAAAATTCGAAAAGAAATTGATCATAAGATTTATTCTTACCCCGATACTTGAAGAAGACATCATGTAAATATCCCCATGATCCAATTGAATTAGCTTTTAAATTTCGAAAATAGAACCTAGCATCTCCAGCTAAGGACTTGGAAAATATCCTTATGACGATATCCTCGTGTACAATCTCAAAATTGTCAATGAAATAGTGAAAAGATTCCAAAATGCTTTTCTGTTGTGACATGGTCTCTAGCATCTCCAGCTAAGGACTTGGAAAATATCCTTATGACGATATCCTCGTGTACAATCTCAAAATTGTCAATGAAATAGTGAAAAGATTCCAAAATGCTTTTCTGGTGTGACATGGTCTTCTCTAGTAAACATAGGAAGATATTTTCAAAACTTGGGAAGGTAAGGATGAAGAGTAGATAACAACCTTAAAGGTTTAAATATTCTCTCTCTAATTCTAGACTAAAATTCAGTGGGATGAGAGTGAGTTTCAACAGGCTGATGGCAAGTTTCAACAGTAATGATAGAAAGTAAGGAATCGGCTTTATTCTCTACAAGATGACCAGAATAATCAGGTTCAAGAGATATGGGTATATGTACATCATGTTTCACATGTATTTCAAATGAAGGAATAGGATCAACATCAATAAATCAAGAAGAATGCATAATTTCTTCTTCCAAAGAGGAATATGTAACTGAAGGTTTATGATCATCGGAATAGATAAAACAAAAAATGATTATTTTGACATGCAATGGGAAAGACATGAAAGAACTGATGAANTTTCTTCTTCCAAAGAGGAATATGTAACTGAAGGTTTATGATCATCGGAATAGATAAAACAAAAAATGATTATTTTGACATGCAATGGGAAAGACATGAAAGATCTGATGAATAAGAAAAAACATTCATGGACAAAACTAACAAGCTGATACTCAGTCTTTCCATTTGGATTCTTCATTTTTCTATTAGAAAAATTCTCCTTGCAGTGGAATCTTTAATTATGGAGTCACCAGGAAGATGATTGTTGTTTATTTCTATGTCCCTCTCTTGTCTTCCATCAAGAGTCAGATATGTGTCGTTTTGGTTCTTCCTGAGGAAGATAATCTTCACTTCCGTCCCCGAAAATGGCGCCAAATAATTTTGTGCTATAAATTGTCCCTAGACTACAAAGGGAACACGCTAGTACACTCTCAAAACAATGAACAAAAAATAGGGCTTGTTTTTGTAATTTTTTGGTTTGAGAGTTTCATTTTCAAGAAGGTAATCAATCATCCAAATAATACAAAAACTAAATTATGTACAAATATACAAGAACTAAGATATAAAAATGTAAGATAAAAAACATAAGCCATAAACGATCATTTGCACTGTACTGGTTCAGTCCACAACACATGAGCATTCACATGAGAAAAACTTTAAACAAGGAATGAAATCATAGGTTGAGTGGTCAAAATGGCCATAAAAAAAATCAATAGATAAAATAGAGTGACTCATATTCATGTATAAATCAATCTCAGTCTTCAAAACTTACATCAGAGTCATATGCATCAGACTAAATGTATACCCAAATGCTCTCAGCTCTATATCCTTCTTGAAACAAAAATCCCCCTCCTCCCCTTCTAGTGTAGACTTTCTTATTCTTATAATTTAAAAAATGGGGTAGTTTCATAACTACCTTCTAGGTCGATATTTAAAGCAGTTACATCAATTAGTTATAAACTAACTTCAAATCTTTAAAGACAAATTAACCAAAAAT
>LPNX010484600.1:123494-127576 GCA_001517045.1 Pseudotsuga menziesii | reverse complement strand
TGAATGGTATCTGTCAATCATAGGTTTATTACATTGGTAATACAGTAAGGCTAAATAATGGAAATTGTGCTTCAGAATTCACTTTTAAAAAGGTTAAATAACGCATCTGACAATGCACTCATACAAGTAGGCCATCTGGATCATCTCTGGTGCCGATGGTGTTCATCAATCTTTCGTGCTCTATATGAGGTATTAAGTATCGTACATGTGACCTATTTTTGTGAGCAAGTGTGCGGAGCTTGATGTTTATACCAACTACTAGGTTGGTGAAGTGGTATACAATAGCTCCTGGTCTATAATCCTGATATACATACCCACCCTTCCTTTTCTATTGTGCTGAAAGTGTCAAGTACTCCCCTTTTATAACCATCGAGCCGGTTGGGAATTCAATATTTTCATCATATGTAACAGGTTCTAGAAGGGTTTGTTTCCCCTCTAAGCAACGTGCCAACCAATTGTCAGAACCCTCTTCATTATTTTTTCTGCATATGTCTGACCCGTGAAAGGAAATCGATCGAGTTAACAATACATTTTGTAAATAAGGTCTTGCATTTCTAATTTCTACATAAATTAAATTCTACAAAGTTTGAGTAAACAATACATAAATGCATTTTATTATTTAGGTACTACTCATGTACCTGCTTGTATGAGATCCGATATGTGATCATAGTCTCTAGAAATATGTGTCTAATCATATTCCAAATGGTCTATTTCATTACCCCCGTTGAAATTGGTTCCAAGTGTCACTCAATCCCATGTATCAATGGTATTAGTATGCTCACAATCACCCCATTCACCGATGCTACAGGAACTGCAAAAGCAATCCTTCAACCTTGTCCAAATTGGTAGGGCCAAACTGTTTGAGCTTCTAATTGAATGAAACTGTCGAGTTCCATGCACTGTGTTCACCTGAGGTGTTTATGATCAGTCCACATTTGTAACCTCTCAGAATATTCTTCTCACTAAGTGTTTCCTTGTTGCTTGTTCTCCCATGACAGATGCACACCATTGGACTATAGATGCAGCGTCTCGAAGGTGAGCACCTATAAACTTCATCTCTTCCCTTCGAAGGGCAGTTTTAATGCATGCACCAGCACCATCGTGCTCTCATTTTCCATGACCAGTTTCAAAGTAGTTCCATACATGTGGCACCTTGTATTTTATGTGCAACAAACACAACCATTCAAATACACGTGCATTCTTGAACTATCCAGCACAACCATCTGACCAAATGAAATGACCATAAAATGGTATATCCAAAGCTATCACATGATCATAGAATAATTTAAAGCAATGTTGCACGTAATGGATGTCATGGGTCCGGTCGTCACTTATGTAGAAGTGACTTTCTTTCAGTATCACACGTTTCTCTTGATTGTTATCTTGCCCATGTCAATACGTGATATGCACCATTATGTTCACCTGCTCTGAGTGATAGTATTGAATTTGAATTTCATTTTGTGGTTGTAGGGTGTAATTTTCCGCAAAGTCAACCACTGATAGTATTGTTCTGAGAGGGAAGGTGTCCCAGCATATTATGAATTGCTCATCTTGCTACCATGCCATATCGACATGTTGAATGTACTGTTGGATCTTTCCATGAAACTCTGGAATAAAATCACATACTTGCACCTGGTACATGAATATTAATATGTCAATAAACCACATAAAAAAATGTGTACATGAATATTAATTTGTCAATATTCAAGAATTTACCTGTGAAGTCACCAATTTAATCTTCCTGCTTTCTTTCCCATCATTTAGCTGATATGTCTCATACTGATAGTTCTGCTTCTCGACAATTGCATTCCCAAATGCTTAATCTTCACTTTCATGGATGCAATCAGACCATAAGGATAGCCCACCACAATTGTTGCAAGAACCGTCTACACATTGTTTTAAGTAATGTGTCTGCCCATCTTGCCTCAGACACATGATGCTATGGATGAAATATCTGGATGACATTGGTGGTACTGTACTTGAGCATTCCTACACATGGTTAGGATGCAAAAAACGACGTATATGTGCAAATGTATGGTAATATAGGTCAAACTCTATGTGGTATCTACAACAACAAGTGTTCCAGATGGTATTGATTCTAACATACCAAGGCTTGCATTTTTCAAAAGATCTTTGCCCAAGCCTTAGCTCTACGTGGGAAACTTTAAACATCTCGAACAATTGAGTTTGTGTCATGTCAAGATAATGCTTAACATGAGGTTCAGTGTGATGAGAACCCCTACAATGTTTTAACACATCCTTCGTGTTAGAAGAAGGCCTAGTGTTATCATGCCAAAGCATTTGTACTAGGCCCTTCACTGCTTCGACTAACTTCATGTCTTTGTGGGGCAACCTACTGCTAAATGCCCATAATGTTTCCATTTGTCCCTCTACATCAAGGTTGTCTCTTCTTACTGAATATTTTTTAAGTGTCTTTGGATGTAAAGGAACAATTTGTGATGTGCATTTAAGTAAACGACGTTGCCTTGTGGAGCTACATACAATTGATTCAGCCAATACATGACGAGCCACATTACAGTCTTTTGAACGAGTTTTTTTTACCAATCGATGTGAATGCAATAGCAAGAGATTTAACAATGTGATTACTTGATTCCATATTCTTGATTGTTGTTATGCCTAAATTTCTTCTAACAGTTGCCATATTTCTAGATTTAAGCAAAGCTAAAAACAGTTGGCATTTACCGGCTTCGGATTTGTTATCAAAATATTGTTTCATTATTTGAGAAGAATGACGAAGGATAGTGCGTTTAGCCACCTTATCTTCCATGGAAGTCAATCCGCTCTCGTCCACTTGTATTCGTTTAGGAGTTCTCTTTTGTTTTGATGCAAAATTTCTTGCCGTTTGAAATGCTGGAGTGACGTTTACATCCACTACCGGCTCACAACTTCGATTAGGAGATTGAACCACCGAACATGGTTGTTGCTGAGTCACATTTACATCGGGAGTAACATAATTATTGAACTCTTCACAAGATTGTCCGTCTACTAATGGATGAATAATATCAATTTCCATATAACCAGCTTCTTTTAATGTTGCATTATCTTCCTTAGCCTCTACGTCAGGTATCTCTTGAGGGGGAATGGGAACTATTTGCTCATGTAATGAATGCCGACGATTTCTTGAATCTTCCCTTTTCTTTTGTTTTTTATTTTCTGCTTCTTCCGGTGTAAGCACCTTCCTTGCTGACTTTCGTCCTCTATTACGTACATTCCCCATTGAAATCCACCCAAACCTATACAAAAATATGGAATTATGTAAGTAATGATAAAAAAATTGCATGTCAAACAGTTCTCTGTGCATGGGTTCAGACGAATTATGTCTTTTGATACGTTAAAGGTGGCCAACACTACGCCACCCTACATTTTCTATAAAACCCATATCGCATATGCGATATAACGCACCTCTGATATATCGCATATGCAATATTCAATTCCATCTTTTTAATGAACGGGCAGGTTTTTACATGTTTTCCATAATGCATTCCTGATATATCGCATATGCGATTTAGTGTATATGAGCTATATCACATATGCGATTTAGTGCTCAATGAAAATGTGGAATTTACATTTATCTAGATATGATGAGGATGAGGGTGATGAACATTGAGGGTGTCCATGAACATGATGATGATGAGTATGAGGGTGAGGGTGTCCATGAGGATGAGGGTGAGGGTGTCCATGATGATGAGGATGAGGGTGTCAATGAGGATGAGGGTGAGGGTGTCGATGATGATGAGGATGAGGGTGTTGATGATGGTGAGGATGAGGCTGATGAACAATGATGATGAGGATGAGGATGATGATAAGGATGAGGATGATGATGATGATGATGATGATGATGATGATGGCCATGATGATGATGAGGAGGATGAGGGTGATGGTGATGATGAGGATGAGGGATGATGATGATGATAATGATGATGAGGATGGTGATGATGATGATGATGATGACGAGGATGGTGATGATGATGAGGATGATGGTGATGATGAAGATGATGGTGAACAATGCTGGTGATGATGAGGAGGATGATGACTGTGATGATGATGATGAGGATGAGGGT
>LPNX010484600.1:100994-120994 GCA_001517045.1 Pseudotsuga menziesii | reverse complement strand
GGATGAGGGTGGTGATGATGATGAGGATGAGGGTGATGAACAATGATGCGTTAGGACAAAAAAAAATTAGTTAAAATTTACCTATAGCACCATTAGAATTTACCTAGTTCAATTATGCTAGCAACACTAGAGAAATTCCATGAAGTAATCTATATTGGGAACCCACCACCCATACAACTTCAAAGTAGCTAGTGACATTGTGAATCTAGAAGCCATGCCACATAAATTAGCTCTGAACATAATTCTATATATCGCATATGCGTTATAGCATATTGATAATGCATATGCGATATGAATAAGCTATATCGCATATGCATTATTTTAAAATTTAAATAATTGGCAGGATTAAGGTTTGGCATTAGGTTTGGAAGCAGCTTCGGAATACCGAACCTATTGGCTAGGACAAATCAACAAGGGCTATTGCTTGTCTTTTAGAACTCTATCAATATGCTCAGTTTAGATGCCATGTTTTGATATGACATACACAATATTTTTTTATGGAAATGTAGGATATTGTAGAGTACAAAATGACGATTCTGAATATGTAATTTTTCCTTCAAAACTATGTTTTATTTATTTATAATTATTTTTCTAAATGTCACATGTCAATTTTCGAAAATACATACATCGATTATTTGTTATATAACTTTTGATTTCCATCACCATTTCCCAAAAAAACTATATGGTGCACTAGACGAGATCAAGCTCTACGATCTTATATTAAGAAATCAAGGATTTCATTAATTTTTTCCCCTAAAGTGTTGCACCCGCACATCAGGTTTTAATTTCAAGCTTTTCTGACTTCAATAATTAATAATAATAAAATAATTCATGAAATTTTTTGAATAAATAGTGTTGCACTAGGCCCATATGTCCTTTATATGTCTGCAATATTTTATCCCAAATGGACATCATTTACCTCATATATTGTTGTGCTCGCACAAACATATATGTTAAGATGTGTTGAAAATTTGAAAACCCACTTTCATGGAAACTAATTTTATAATCATTTACACACATTTTCTCTGCATAAATGCTATATATTATGAAATATGATTCAATTACCTATCTTTTCTCTTTTTACTTCATCTTCAAATAAGTTAGGGAAGTACCCCTAATTGTCACCTAAAGTAAGAGTTTCCCATTTATTCCAGTATTATGTGGCATCTAAAGTGTCTTTAAAGGAGTCCATGATTGTGCATCAGCCCTCCCGTCCAATGCTAACCTCCTGCTGCTCATGGACATACTAATATATATAGTATTTTGCCTAGGACTTGGTCATTTATGAACCTCCTGCTCTTTAGAACTCAACTAGGAGTTATGAACTAATTTTTGGGGATGATGCCTCCTGCATCTTCAGTTCTCACTCAGTGGCTTCAACCACTTTTATTTTCCTCTTATGGGTCAGCAAATGCTCTTTAAAAACTATTTCCACTTCTGTTCCCCTTTAACATATTTTATTAAATAAAAATGATTAATTACAAAATGTTTTATTTTTTACTTTCTGTCAAAAATAATAAAAATAATAATTAAAGGATTTTTCAGCAGAATGAATATTAAATTATTAATTCTGGTGCATTACACACATATCCATCTAACCTTAGATTTAGATAGGTGTAGACTTCCCACTACCTTTTGGTATTCTAGTTTAGCTAATAAAGCCCCTAGCTAGGTATAGATTGTTTCTAGATATGATACTCATTTTGGATTTATAATTGTTGGGTTTAATGCCCATGTGGGTGCAGATATAGTGATGAAAAATATGATATATTTTGGATTCACTAAAGATATAGGTTTCCCTTAGAAGTAGATTACAGTTTGAACTACTTGTAATTCATACTATATATTATTGATATAATGGTTCTATACTCTGTAGTTAATACCCACGAGCACATCAATATATATTTGGGAAAATTGCAACCAAGAAGACTGCTATAATGCCATTTCTCTTTTCTCGTCTATTGTAATATAGAGAAAGACTGGAAAAGTAAAATGTTGTTTCTTGTTAAAAAATAATGCACCCAAGACTTTCTTACAAAAGTTTCCAAAATAGTGTAGTGTACTAGCTACTTGTTCGATCCAACCTTCGCTCTTAAAGGTATTAGGTTTTGATGATGCATTTTAACAGTTGCAAATTTAATTTCTAAGAGTTTCATATACACATATCATATCCTGTATTTACAAAGCCAACAATAGGATTTTCCCAATAATTCAAGTCCACCTATTATGTGTGCATTATAGGAATCTTAAAATTCAAGCCTTCTCATGGACTTTTTCCATAAAAAATGGTCATAGCAAAATTCGTTGCAAAGATTGAAACACCGTTGCACAATGATTCTTTACTGAACCAAGTGGCAAGCACTTCAAGGAAAATTAAAATGAAAATTGGTACAGGTAGATATCAAATATGCATCACAAAATTTATCTTCCACATCCACATCACATGTGTTACTCTAAATCAATGAATTGTGCATTAATAAGCATCTGATAAGTTTTGAGCACTCCTATGGATTCGACAGTGAATATAAATTTGTTTTCTTAATCATTAATGCTCAAGAGTCCTAGTTTTCTCATTGCCTCAACTTTCTTGATGACCCCATCATCATAGCAATTGCTTGAGCATCAAGCACAGACACCTGCATAATTAATTATACTCTAAAACTGGTACCATATAAATGTTTTTGAAATTGGGATCGAGCCACAGGCACATACATATTCCAAAAACATAATTGTTAAAAGAAGACCTACAAAAAAATCTCACTTATATCATGCCATATGAGAAAAAGTAGAGGAAGTCCTAGTCACCTTGAGAAACCACAAGTGTGGGGTATCTCAATGGATGATCATAGATGTAAATCTTAGGTGAATTTGTGTCTGAGCTACCTTAATGCCTCGCATATGTGATGTATTTCTATGGATGATCTTGGGTACAAGTCTCGTGAACTTGACAATGAATCACTGCCATTTAATATTATAATTTTAATGGTTATACAAGATCTTTAAACATTTAACACCATTTCATCATAGCCATAACATTACCACCATTGAAAGAAAGACAAGCACAACAAGACAAAAGAACATAGAGATGAAATCACGAGGAAGAAAACCCAACAAGTTTATTAGAAAGTTTTATTAAAAGAAATTCTTGTTAATCAATGCATAAGTTTTTAAAATGTCACCCAAACATACAAAATGGGAATTTTATGTGTGCATTCTTTTATTTCAAACCCACCCTCCATGCTACCTAGTGTCGTACTATAAATAGTTCACCAAATTACATTAAAAAGTTGAGTAAACTACAAATCCACAATAAAAACCCATAAAAACTTGTAATAAAAAAATGATATTCTAAAAACTTGTAATAAAAAAAATGATATTCTAACACTTATAGACTTAATTATTTTTAATTAAATTTGTTTATAGTTCACCAAATTACAAAGTTGAGTAAACTACAATCCACAATAAAAATCCATAAAATTTTGTAATAAAAAATTTGATATTCTAACAATTATAGACTTAATTATTTTTAATTAAATTTGATTAAGTGATGGAAAAAAAATCTTATCTTCTCCACCCAAAATCATGTTAAACAAATTACAAATTTAACTTCAAATTAATATATTGTTCTAAATTTGTGTATATTGTTGTATGGGTTTGCAACCCTCAAAATTAAATTTAAATTCCACTAATTTTTAATCTGAACCTTGTATTATTTGTGAAAAAGATACTCATATCAACCAACCAAAAAAATGCCAAAAAATATAAGTTTAAATTCCGATTGAATAATCTCAAAACATCCTTCCTAGCCTTCTCTTTTGTCAAAAAGATATTTATTTCTATTTATAAATTCAGTAATATTTTTTTCACAATCGTAGACGTTCGAGAAACCAAAAGAAAAACGGATGTGCCATTGAACTCATATCGTATATACAAGGAAAAGCTGTTCAGCTTACAGCATTAAACTCTGTGTTTATTATAGTTTTCTACCACTTTCAACAGGCTGCCAATTTGAAGGGATAATTTTGCGGATGACCATAGAAAGGAAGATAATACGGATTGCTACTAAAAGTTCTGAGAGGTATTTTCCACCGATGGAACCACCTGAAAACAAAACATAAGAAATACTTAAACTTATTACAATTATCTCATACAGTTTACCAATATATTTGTGTAAGAAATGCCTGTATTGTAACTCTTACATGGTCTTCTTGCATGTAACAATCTGAAATGTCTTTGTTTATGCCATGATCATACTTATAACTATCTTTAAAACACTGCATTTGAATCTTTGGAGTATCTTCGCTCGGTACATCTCCCATTTCTGCCGATCCTTCTCCTGTTAGTTCCTCGAAGGATTTGCAGTCTGCATTTATGGAATATATGGAGATTCATCATCAAGGTTTAAGGAAATAAAAAGGCAAAACAGAAATGAAAAACTAGAGACCCCATCACGAAAAAACATTAAAAAAAAATGAAACATCCATGATCTATAAAATTTAGGGCTGAGATGACCATTTATATAATCTCCTTCTTGCTGGTTTTGTTTGATAGTACATATCCTCTCCAACCTAGACCGTTTTGTGCAATTGTGAATCTCTTTCTCCTGAGGAAATAGATTAAGGGGCTGGTAATCACATGAAATCCCGGGTTCAGCATTCTATATAAAATGAGCACTCGTCATTAGTTCTACACAATTCCCAATCTTCTTCACAATGAAAGAACAGGTATTTCGTCAATGAATCAGAAAACCAAATTGAAATCTGAATACTGGGTATGAACAAATATATGCAGAAAGTCTCCCATATGACCATATGAATGTATATATGATGTAGAGTATATACCAACCTCGTGTAAAACTTTGCTTAACACAGAGGTAGTTATCCACTCAGCCTCCTGTCTCTTACAAGAATATATATAACGGCCCTGCTCATAGAGCCTCTTAATAAAGTCCTCCTCTATAGAATTTAGATATAAGTTATGCTTTTCATCAGTCCATGAAATATCTGATACTATTGTAGGATCCTCCCAGACCTATAAATACACAGCAAAAACACATCAATAAAACAGATTACAATGGTATTAATGGTGATTGCACAGATCAATATGCTCTCTAATATATTACACAGATCAATATACTCTATATTATATTGCACAGATCAATATGCTCTATAATGGCGATTTCACGGATCACTAGAACATATTTACCAGGTTGGCATGTTGTTGGGGTTGGTGATGAATCTTTCTTTGAGCTTGGTTTTCTGCTCCACATGCAGGGCCTGTGAAGGATGCAGCAATTTTATCAACTGCATTTTCATCATTGTTACAAATGGTGGATTCGCTTTCACAATCCATATCAATAGAACCCTGCGAGGACTTACTGCTCAGATCTTCATATGCTGCAAAATCGTCTCCATCATTGGAGGAAATTTCTTCATGTTCAAAAGAAGATAATGTAGCAGAGCTACTAAAAGAAACAGTTGACATAGATGCAGCAATTAATCAGACTCGTTTCACTACTCGTTTCACAGTAACAGTGATACTATTTCTGCTACTTAGACTTGATGACTTGTAGGTACTTGCAAGAGCATACTTCATGGCATTAAAAAGACAGCAGCAGCAGATAAGTTAAGCAGTGTGCTGTCAAGGCTCCAACCGAAGGCACATTCTATCCTAAAATATGCTTTTTAAGGGCTGCAAAATATCTACGTTGACGTATAGTTTTGGACATCCTTCCAGCCGACCCTGATTTTCTTTCTATCCTAAAATATGCTTTTTAAGGGCTGCAAAATATCTACGTTGACGTACAGGTTTGGACATCCTTCCATATCTGGATCTTCCACCTACCCTGATTTTCTTGCTGAAATTTGTAATTGGTTGTTGAAATATCTGCTAAATTATGACATTAGTTATAAACCATGAATTATTATCATATGAAATAAAGCCATTATTGAGTGGTATTTCCACTATTCATTTACGAATCACTAAAGTGGCAGGTTTATCAAAATCACACCAATATCGTCTTATAATTGTTTCTTAATTTCTATTGGGAATTTCAAAATTGTAATTCCTATGGAGTGAAATTATTTTATTGACAATTAACCAAAAGAATTGAAATTATTTAATTGACAATTAACCAAAAGAATCAACAGTGGCGATTTTGTCTGGATGATTATGAAACTAAAATGGCGAAAATTAACCAGGCTTTAATGCTAAGACAACTAAGCTGCTGCCCAGTCCAATTAAAGCCTGCGCATCAAACTAGTTATTGATCGCCGACTAAAATAAGCTCATAGGTTAGGTGTATGTTAAGAATTGATTAATGTGCAATTCATAAATGGCACATGGAGTGAAACATCTTCAAAGTGACAAGTGGTTGGTAATTTCTCAAAAGGTCTTTTAAAAGCTCTGGACACTTTGAATTAAATGTTTTGGAACACTTTAGATTGAACGCATTGGACACTTTCTTATATTTCTGGATCTAGGTGACTCATAATGTCATGCTAGTAAGTAATCATTAGGTGATTCAATTATTTTATTTATTTATTTTTAATTATGAATTTGTATCTTTGTGGAGCTAGAGCAAGAGTAGCAAGAGTAGATTACTGATTCAAATTGTAGCAGTAAATCTAAGCTAGGGCCAGCCTTAGTTTGAATGTGAGAATAAATTGTAGAGCAGCAAGTAGAACTGTCAAAATGGTTGACAATTTACCCTCTTTTATTAAAACATAAAAATCAAAAGTAGTTTCTTTGTTGTTAATTTATTGGATTGAGTGCATCAAATCTGAAACAAACAATTTTAGTTGCTATGTATCTACTTTTACAAAAGGGATTGCAAACATATGAAACATGTAGACACACATTTTTCCACCAATTCTAAGAAAAGAATTTCTAGAATTATGTCCATTCTATATGTTGATACATTATTATAATGTGCATGCAGAGAATCAATCTATCTCGAATTTAACACACACAGTAAGCACAACAACAAGCAACTCTTGAACAAACACAAAACGAAAACAATGGAGCAACATAAGAACTATGGGCAGATTGATTGCCTTCTCATTATTAAGAACAGATTAAATAGGAAATACAAAACAACAATACTATGGGCGAATACCATAAATGAGTAAATACTATGGGTGACCTAACTCACTAACTAACTACGGGTGAGATTACACTCTTCAACACACCCCCTTAATCTCAAATGGTAGTACATCATCAGCACTGTCTATGCCTAAGTGCTCTCTCTGATATACAAATGCAAATGTTCCCAATGGTTTGGTGAACATGTCAGCGAACTGCTCCTTACAGCCACAAAACAGTAAAGAAATTTGTCCATCATTGACTAACTCACGAATGAAATGATAGTGAGTGTCAATGTGTTTGCTTTTTCTATGAAATACATTATGTTTAGACAATTGTATTGCAGAGCTATTATCACAGAAAATAAAAGTGGGATCTTTTGCAGTGTGTCCCATATCCTTTAATAGTCTGCTTAGCCAAACTGCATGGCAAGCTATTGTGGTGGTTGCTACATATTCTGCTTCCGCAGAAGACATGCTCACAATGGGTTGTTTCTGAGATGTCCATGAGATCATATTTTGTGCCCAAATGGAAAGCATAACCAGATGTGTTTTTTCTATCATCAAGACTACCTCTAAAATCACTATCAGTGTACCCTGTGAGAGTACTGTCTGGTGTATGATTGTACTAGAGGCCATATCCAAGTGTGCCTGCAACATATCTCAGAATTCTTTTTCCAACTTTCCAGTGAGAGTCTTTGGGAGACTCCATAAATCTAGAAATAACACAGGCATCATACATCAAATCAGGTCTAGTTGCAGTCAAGTACATTAAACTGCCTACCATTTGTTTATAGAGTGTATTATTTACTGCTGGTTCATCATCATTCTTGGTTAACTTAGTGCCAAGAGCTATGGGGGTTTCTGTTGGTTTACATTTATCCATTTTGAATCTCTGCAAAATATCAGTAGCATACTTATGCTGGTAGATAAAAATAGCTTTATCAATTTGAGTAACTTCCAGGCCAAGGAAGTACTTCATTAGTCCTAGATCAGTCATTTCAAATTCCTTTTTCATGACTGTCTTGAAATATTCAAGCATCAAATTACCAGTGTAAATCATTTCATCAACATAAAGACATACCATCAATATTTTACCTTGCTCTATTTTGACATACAGAGTGGGCTTGTTGTTGCTTCTGCTGAAACCATTGTTGATGAGGTAGGAGTCAATCCTACTGTACCAAGCTCGTGGAGCTTGTTTTAGACCATACAAGGCCTTTTTCAGCTTATACACTTTGTCTTCATGACCTTTGATAGTATAACTAGGTGGCTTGTCAACATAAACTTGTTCTTCAAGAATGCCATTAAGAAAGGAAGATTTTACATTCATTTGATACATAGGCCATTGATTTTGTGCTGCAATGGAAAGTACAGCTCTGATGGTATTCATCCTTGCTACAGGAGCAAAGGTTTCATCATAAACTACACCATACTTCTGTGCATATCCTTTGGCAACCAACCTTGCCTTGTGCTTTTCAAGTTCTCCTTTTTCATTCAATTTGGTCTTATAGACACATTTGACCGCCAATACTAGTTTTGTCTGAAGGGATGTCAACAAGATCCCAAGTCTGATTTTTCTCTATTGCATCAATATCTTCATTCATGGATTTTACCCATTGTGCATCCTTCACTACTTCATTTAAAGATATGGGCTGACAGGAGAAGAGAGCAAACTGAAGTTGCTCATCAAGAATTGGAATTTGTTCATAATACATATAACTCTCTCAAGCTTCTGGTTTTCCAGTTCTGTGGTGGATCGTTTGTTGCTTCTTCTTGCTAGTGTACTTCCAATCTTGGAAGTCTGATAGGTAGATCTAGCATGTATGAACTTTCTTCTTGATGTATGTCTGAAGGATCACTCCGGCATTTGTTTTCAATTAATTTTACGTCTCTGCTCACCACAAGCTTCTTGGTGACAGGATTATGCAGCTTATATGCCTCATGCTGTTCTCAATAACCAGTGAAAATGCAACGCTCACTTTTATTGTCTAAATTTCTTCTGAGTTCATCAAGTATATGTGCAAAGGAAACAGAACCGAAAATTATGAGATGTGCGAGACTAGTCTTAGTGCCACTCCATGCTTCTTCAGGAATCTTGTCCTGGATAGTCACTGTGGGTGATCTGTTGAGAAAGTTGACTGACCATCCAACAGCTTTATCCCAGTACTCATCTGACAGCTTCTTGCGTGACAGCATGCTATAGGCCATGTTCATAATGGTCCTTTTCTTTCATTCAACAAATCCATTCTGTTGTGGAGTGTATCTGGTAGTGAGCTGTCTTTGGATGCCATGCTGCTTACAAAAGTCTGAAAACTCATGTCAATCATATTCACCTCCACCATCTGACCTGAGCATTTTAATGGAATTTTTAGACTACTTCTCAGTGAGAGCCTTGAACTCTTTAAAATTGGAGAAGGTCTCTGATTTGTTCCTGAGGAAATAAATCCATATTTTCCTGCTAAAATCATCAATAATGGTCTAAAAATAAAAACTTCCTCTTATGGATTGGGTTTGCATGGGTACACAGAGGTCTGTATGAACTAAATCAAGTTGCTCCTTGGATCGAGATGTGGAAGTGGAGAAACTGTCCCTATGATGTTTACCAGTAATACAATCCTCACAGGTGCTGGGTTGTTCATGAATAACCGGTAATCCTTTGACCATTGACTGTTTGTGCATGAGATTGAGACTCTTGAAGGGAAGATGACCGAATATACAGTTGCATAACCAGGATTCATTTGATACCATGTGAAAGAAAACAATGGAGCAACGGAATCACTATGGGAAGATTGATTGCCTTCTCATTATTAAGAATAGATTAAATAGGAAATACAAAACAACAATACTATGGGTGAATACCATAGATGAGTAAATACTATGGGTGACCTAACTCACTAACTAACTACAGGTGAGATTACACTCTTCAACATTTAACACACACAGTAAGCAACACAACAAGCAATTGTTGAACAAACACAAAATGATTATGCTCAAAGAAGTAAGTAACAACTTCTTGTACTAAAGTTTGGCATGAAGAAGAAAATTTGACAAATTAATGCAAAAGAAGAATCGTAAATTATTTATGTTCTTTCAAGTGTTCAGACAACTAACATTTGTCTAAGAAATGGGTACTAAGCATGAGTAACATCAGTTCATGCTAACTCTACAGGGAAAGGAATATTTTTACTATGCAAACCCAATATCATTAATCTACGGGAAGGAGCACACGCAATAGTCTAAGGGAAGGAACACAAGCAACAATTGTCTATGCAAAAAATCAATTCTATATATCAATGGAATGGGAAAATGCATATAGAATTTGGAAAAAAACCTAGACACATTTAAATGGTTGAAGAGAAATCTTAATTTGAAATTGTATAGGGCAGAAGAATGCTAACAAAATACCTGCATTTTCAATTCAATAATTGGAATCAAAGTTTGGATTGCGTAATCATCATTGATCAATAAACATGGATTGGGTTGACTTTATCATGTGAATGCCTCTATCGCATTTCTTACAATCTTTTTGAATAAATAAAGGGGTGGTTCATCCACTTCAAGTTGTTGTTGAAATTGAAAGAAGAAGTTTTTGTATCCTTCATTCACCTAAAGTTGGAAAAGAAATAGGAAACAATAATCAAATATTCAGCAAAATCACCATTGTTGAATGGTATTTATGGATTTTTTTAGGTTGTGTAACAGAAAACAAAATGACTAAACAAAATTTCAAGACTCTTGGTCAATTGCAGTTATCTAGGGCAGGTGAAATATACAATTAATGTTTGTTTGTTGTTTCACTAGCCCTGATGTAAATACATGTAGTGTTACCGAGGAGGTACAAGCTTTAAAGAGAAACCAACAAACTTTCTTAGGGAGGCCTATTTTGTCAACACTGGATGATAGAAAGCTTGAAGAACTAATGGGAGAAACACTTTCCCCTTGGAGGAAGGAGGAAATGGAGCTTGGACAATGTTAATACATGTGGAAGAGACTAGCTATGAACAAGGTCCAATACAATTCTAGTAGCATAACCTTGTTCTGAATTTCTCTTACAATATACATGCTCATGCCTTACATTTATAGGCTAAGAGGTGGCCACGAAACAACTAGATCCACCTCATGAACTAGCTTCAAAGTATATAGTGGGGGCTATTAAATGCACATCCATCATTTGGAGAATACAAGTTCGAATTTGTGTTTGTGAGGGGCCTTCATGAGCCTTAAATGTGTAGTTGGTGATTGTAATGTTCCATTTTGATAAAAAGGGAATAACCGAGGACTAATAGCACTAGGAGCAGAAAGGTACATCATTCAATATTATTAAGTCATCAGTGTAGTAAGAAGGCCATAAGAGTTCATATCATAAAGCATGCAGAGCATGTAAGCCTTATTTCTTCAGTGTTAAAGTCAACATGAAATTAGAATTGCATGCATGAAAAAGTGAAGCGTAAACCCTAAAAGTGACATGCAAACTCTAAAAGTACATGCTATTCTATTGAAGAAGGGTTATTGGACCAAAGAGATCATCTATTGTTATTGTTGATTGATTTTGGAGTTTCGAGCAGCAGCACAGAGTGCATCCGCAACAGTTGGGGTTGGAGACGGTGTCTTCAGCTAGCGAGGGTTTGACAGTGAGATATCTTCCCTAGTCTCTTATTGGGATAGATCATCTAAGTTTATTCATTGCATCCATCATATACTACAGTATTCGGAGATCCAACACATTTTGAAGGGTTATTAGCAGATCCACGTTTGCAGCCAGAAGTAGTAGGGAAAACACCGAAGGATTCACTGGGACCACAAAATCCAGTCTTTCCTCTGCATGTCAGCTTCCTCTTTCTCAGCAGGCCTATCCTATGGTATGCAGTGATTATCAACCATCAGTTTTCTCACCTGGAGCAACTATCAACCAAACAGATCAGTTGGGGGCGTGAGCAGTAGAACTGCTAATCAATTCGCTAGGGAACTTAGAGGCAGCCAAACCTCCGCATTTGCGAGGCCATCTCTCCAGCATCAGCAGACGAACAAGCACAGAAAGTTTCATCCTGAACATACCTCTCCTCCTACAAAAACGTCACCTTCAGTCTGGAGGGTTTTTACGGCACTACGGGGCGGTAACATCGAAGGAAAAAAGCATTATTAGACCACCCATCCGGATCCTTACTCATGAAACTATCTCTGGAGTCATTATCAGCCAGAATATCAATGGTATGTGTTAATTTCTCTCTGCAAAACCCTAACCCTAATTCAACTATATTTTAGGGAATTTTTGCATTGCGAGTTTGCATGCACAATTATTTTGTAAATTTGTATGAGATTGAGTGTGCGAGTCAGCAGTATCATAGAACATTAGAGAATATCAGTATTTGGGATATTACAGTGGTATCAGAGCATGTTCCTTGCCAGCTGTGGGCATGCAAAATTGTAAATGAATTTAGAAGACCCATACAACATTACTTACCAGAGATAGAGGTTTAGAAATAGTGATAGAGGAGAAGAGGAGTTGGGGGATAGAGAGTATCAGTTTGGAAAGGGCAAAGAAACAATGGCCGATGATGATAAAACAACTTTCAATAGTCTCATATCAGCCATAAAAGAACTCACTACTGGGAAAAAAGAAATGATGAGTACCTTCAAGCAAATGACAGAGAAAAATGGGCCCACCCCACACAGTCCCTTGTTTCCAAATAGCGATAGGGTATCCACCAGTAGTAGTGGGGATAACTTACATACCAACATGCAGAGCCATCCCCATATATACAAAAATCCTTCCTGACCTACCATGCCTCAATTCTTAGATAGTCTAGCCGCAGTGCCTTTAGCACAAGTAGAACCAGAAGAATCCATGAGTGCCTATATAAGAGAGTATAGAGCTTTAGGAGATGACTTCCATTCAGCCATGACCTTCACTGAAGTCTGCCACTTTAAAAGTAAGAACAAACCTAGAGCTTACAATAGGCCATTCACCCAGAACTATGAGTTACAGCACATCGTAGGGAAACTAACTATCCCTACCTTGGAGGGTACCCAGGGTGGCCCTGGCCGGAATTGGGTGCAGAAGTTGGATACATAATTCCAGCTCAACCCCATGATTGAGACATATGCCATTAAATTGGGTACTTTTCATTTGGATGAGGATCTCGTTAAAGGCATAGTTGGGGGAGTGAAGAAAGATGAGCATGAAGTACAATTTGTTGGTGAGCTTCATTTGGAATTAACAGTACATGATGAGGATGTGCATGAGGAGATAGCATTAGAGCCATCCTGTGAGTCTAGCAACACAAGCACATTTGTTAGTCAGATTGTGGACAAACCATGTGATGAGTTGGATTTGGTACACTCTTCATCACCTACATCAGGAATCTAGATAGTTATGACAGGTGAAATACATGAGGTGCAAGGCAATGAGCACATCAGTCGAGATAGTGAGCAGTCACACATGGAGGTCAAGGAGAGTTTATACATGCATGAGATAGAGCTTCTAGATGATAGTCACCGAAAGAATATTGAAAAGGTTAAAGAAAGCATTCTTGTGATGAAAGAGAGGACCAAGATACTCCAAGACAGCATAGTACAGTGAGATGTTGAGCTTACAGTTCTTCAAGTTGTATGTACTGAGTCAGAGGTCAGGCTTTCTAGTATTGAAGAGCAGTTGGATTCCTTGATGGGGCAGCAGAAGAAACATACAATTGCATTTCAAAGCAGTCCTATTTAGGAGTACATAAATAAGGCTTGCAGTATCTTGAGTCCACATTTGCATAATGGCGGATGGTTTCTACAGGTTGGCTAGGATTGAGAAATTGGGAAGCGGTATATGAGCATTCTAATTGAAATCAGAAGGGTAGAATGTCAGCTTGGTAGGATTATTCCTTGTGATGGTGCTTATGGACAAGGTGCTTTTTGGGGGTCTGATGAGCTTAAGGGGTGGTGTCCTATTGAGTGGGAAATTATTGGGAAGCCATTCCTAGCCAAGCGTATAGTCCCACAACAGCCTTGGGATATTTGGGATGAAAGATGCATAAGTTTGCATTGGGATCCAGGTGGGAGACATTATGAGGGGTGGATACAGTGTTTGCTGATGGTGTTTCTTGGGAGTCTACAGGATGTTCCTTGTGTCGATACTACGCAGGTTAGTGGTGGATGCATTTTGACCTCTGCAATTCTCAGATTGATTTGGGACCCTGGAATGACAGTGATTTGAAGTTAAGTGATTGCTAGAGGATGCTTTCAGGAGGTCTCTTTTGATGGTTACTTGTTTACACCATGGTTAGTCATTCTACTTATAGAAGGCTTCCATGGGACATTTTGTGATGGTACCATACAGTGCAGTGCTTTGAACAGAGGGTGCTACAGATATCCTACGATAATTTGGGACCCTGGGATCATCCCCGGATTCAGTTGGTTGAGTTGATTGATTGTGGATTTGCGTTGGCATTGCTTGAGGACAAGCAATCTTTAGTGAGGGAGGACTGTAATGTTTCGTTTTGATAAAAAGGGAATAACCGAGGACCAATAGCACTAGGAGCATAAAGGTACATCAATTTAGTATTATTAAGTCATCAGTGTAGTAAGAAGGCCATAAGAGTTCATATCATAAATCATGCAGAGCATGTAAGCCTTATTTCTTCAGTGTTAAAGTCAACATGAAATTAGAATTACATGCATGAAAAAGTGAAGCGTAAACTTTAAAAGTGACATGCAAACCCTAAAAGTACATGCTATTCTATTTAAGAAGGGTTATTGGACCAAAGAGATCATCTATTGTTATTGTTGATTGATTTTGGAGTTTCGAGCAGCAGCACAGTGTGTAGCCACGACAGTTGGGGTTGGAGACGGTGTCTTCAGCTGGCGAGAGTTCGGCAGTGAGATATCTACCCTAGTCTCTTATTGGGATAGATCATCCAGGTTTATCCATTGCATCCATCATATACTACAGTATTCGGAGATCCAACACATTTTGAAGGGTTATTAGTAGATCCACGTTTGTAGTCGGAAGTAGCAGGGAAAACACAAAAGGATTCACTAGGACCACAAAACCCATTCTTTCCTCCGCATGTCAGCTTCCTCTTTCTCAGCAGGCCTATCCTACGGGATGCAGTGATTATCAACCATCAGTTTGCTCACCTGGAGCAGCTATCAACCAAATAGATTATTTGGGGGTGTGAGTAGCAGAACTGCTAATCAATTCAATAGGGAACTTAGAGGCAGCCAAACCTTCGCATGTTCCAGGCCATCTCTCCGGCATCAGCAGACGGACAAGCACAGAAAGTTTCAGCCCGAACGAACCTCTCCTCCTACAAAAACATCATCTTCAGTATGGATGGATTTTACGGTACTATGGGGTAGTAACAACGAAGGAAAAGAGCATTATTAGACCACCCATCTGGATCCTTATGCATGTAGCTATCTATGGAGTCATTATCAGCCATAATATCAGTGATATGTGTTAATTTCTCTCTACAAAACCCTACCCCTAATTCAGCTATATTGTAGAGAATTTTTGCATTGTGAGTTTGCATGCACAATTATTTTGCAAATTTGTATGAGACTGAGTGTGCGAATCAGCACTATCATAGAACATTAGAGAATATCATTATTTGGGATATTACAGTGATTGAGATCCCGTTGTTTTGATAGTCGTGTGGATATCGAAGATAAATCTGCGCAGGTTCTACATGGGCACATAACTGGTAATATTCATAGTAGCACATCTTAATACAGGTTTGGCCCCACAACCTTGTATTTTGAATGTTCTTTAGCGTTTCTAGACACATATTACTTCTTAGGTCTTAATGTGAATGTCTTTAGTGGGATGCATTCTGTATGCTTATGACTCCTTACTGTGTGAATTGCAAAAATGTCGCATGTGTGTGAGATATAAGCGTTAACATGTACATACACATCTTTTTAGAATATGACATAAAAAGATGAAATGTAACCAATCATATCACCTTTCAGAATATAAAACTTTTATTTATGGAAAGTAGATATAACTCCCGAAAAAATGGTGTGTATTCTAAGATTGGTATGTTATTTTTTTATACAACATAATGCATATGTTCACATTAGGCCTTGGTTTTGGTATGTAAATTGTCCATTTTTTTGAAAAAAATATGTAGAGTTGTAGATAACAAGTGGTCATAGTGCAGTGTTATTTTTCCAAAATTTTCCAAAGTTGATTGATATCTTTTAAAAATTAAGGAAGACAGTGAATCCCTAAAATGACAAAGTTGAGTATTAGGTCTCACTATGAGGGTCTTAACATAATCAATCAACTAGATTTTTCTTTTAGTGTGTATGTCTTTGCCTGTACTTGTGCGGGTTCTTTTTCATTTTCAAAATAGTTGAGCTAATCAAAAGTTATAGGAGAAGTAAAAGACCTAAGTATTTTAAAAATTTGACATATGTGCAAATAAAAATAAATAAAAAAATAGAAAACAATATTTTATTTATAAAAAAAATACATGTAAAATATACACACATAGCTCTATAAGTGTATGTAGTTTCATTAGAAATTAACACCTATAACATATGTAGAATTGTTGCTAAAAAATAGGGATCTGAAGAAATGGATGTGTTTTGGTTTATGCAGTCTGAACCAAGAGGTTTGTCAATCCGAACCTAAAACCAACGCAACCAACTCATCCACCACATAGATGAAGAGATGTTGTCCTGGATTTTTAAAAAAATTTGTAGAAACGTGCACACATTAAAATGCACACACGTTATCAAAAGGTGCACGCATTATCAAAACGTGTGCACGCTTTTATTACATGTAAACACACCTTTACTTTTTTTTCCATAACTACTGATCCAAAACTTAGTTTTGATGTTCCTACCATTGGAAAGGTATGTATGAGATATACAACTTTTTTCTTTTGGGTTTCCCATGAATAATTGCCTTTCTTATATTAGTTTTAAAATAATATTATGAATATTTTGACCAATAGAATAAAATGTGTCTACATTTTTGTTACATAAGAACATGCCTTCACTGTTTTTGCCATAAAATTTGATTGAGAACTCAGATTTTGATTCTCCTTATATAGTTGGATAGGAATTTCTTAGATCTACAACTCTCTCTCTCTCTCTCTCTCTCTCTCTCGTGCATAGACATGCACATGTGTGCACACACACACACACACTTTTTTTTCTTCCTATTGCTTCCTCTTCCTCCCTCTCTCTCTCTCACACATTCTCATGATCCTTCCCTCCCTCACTCACTCTATCCATCCATGCCTCTAACCCTTCTCCCTCTCTCTCCCTTTCTTCTTCCATCTTCCTCACTCTCTTTTCCCCACAAACCCCAATCTCTATCTCTATAAACCCTTAAACCATAATATATCTCTATCTCTCTCTAATCCCCTAACCTCCAATCCCTCTCTCTCTCTCTATAAACCCCTAAACCCTAATATCTCTCTCTCTCTAATCCCCTAACCTCTAATCTCTCTCTCTCTCTCTCTCTAATCCCCTAACCCCCAATCTCTCTCTCTCTCTCAACCCCTAAACATCGATCTCTATCTCTCTCCCTCCCTCCCCAATATCTCTCTCTCTAAACCCCTAACCCCCAATCTCTCTCTCTCTCTCTCTCTCTCTCTACACGTTCTCTACACCCATAACCCCCAATCCCTCTCTCTATATATAAACCCCTAACCATAATATCTCTCCCTCTAAACGCATAACCCCCAATATCTATCTCTTCCTCTCTCTCTCTCTCTAAACACCTAACCCACAATCTCTCTCTTTCTATCTCTCTCTCTCTTTCTCTTTGATCACTTAACCCCAAATCTCTCTCTCTCTCTCTCTCTCTCTCTCTCTCTCTCTCTCTCTATATATATATATATATATATATATATATATATACCCCTAACCCCCAATATCTCTCTCTAAGCCTTAGGCCCTCCCTCTCCTTCCCTTCCTTGCTCTATTTGTCATCCTCCCATGTTTTCTACCTCACTACTCCGAACCTCCCTATTTATGTGTTTCTCTCTTCGTATCGTTATCTTCCACCCTCCTCCACTCTCTCTCACCATCCCTCCCTTCACCCCCCCTCTCTCACTTTACCCCACTCTCCATCCATCCCTATTCCTACCCATTCCTCCCTCTCCCTCCATCCATCCATCATGCGTGATTTTTCTCTCTCCCCCTCCCCTCTCTCTCTCACTCCCTCTCCATCCCTCTCAGTCGACCTCCCTCCTTGGACTATGCTTGAGAGAGGAAATGACAAAAGAGTCATAGATTTAGTTTTTTTTAAATAGGAAAAAAAACGGTGTTGAATCATGAAAAACATATAAATACAAACCTGTAGGTATTCGAAATTCCTTTTTAATGGTATAGGGAGCATCAATATATGAATTTATGATCAAAAGTTATGGCCAAAATACTGATTTTCTTCATTTATGTAATAAAAGCGCATGTGCGTTCTTAGAACCTCACACATTCTTAAAAGTGTCAACATTTTCTAAAAGCGTTCCCAAGTTCTTAACCATGCACACATTTTTAACAATGTGTACATGTTAATAACACACGCACACTAATAACATGTGCACATTAATAACACATGTGTATGAGTAGTGCATGTGTGCTTTTGTGCCAACATGGATTCTTTAGTGGAGGTTCGGAAATTGCCGGACAAAAATCACATGCACAATGTTTGGAGTGTGTTTGAACTTTTGATTTTTATTGCTCGTGTTCTCATATTGCAAAATTTTTGGGTACCATCTCTGTGTGAGTGCCCAAGAAGGATTATGGCGAGGAGCGAAAAGAGAGGGAAGAGGGGGTTTATTGGTAGTTTGACAAGTAGAGAGGAGTAGAGAGAGAGAAAGAGAGATGAGTAGGGGTTGCTAATGGGAAGGGGGAAGGGATATTAGGAGATATAAAGAGAGATTGGGGGTTAGAGAGAGAGGGAGAGATGGAGGATAGGTTAGTGGTAGGGGGATTATGAGAGAGAGAGAGGGAGGGAGGGAGGGTAGGTGTAGGGGGTGAGGAGTTGGGGGATTATGGTATATATATATATATATATATATATATAGAGAGAGAGAGAGAGAGAGAGAGGTGTGGGGGAATGATAAAGGGTAGGGGTGAAGGGGGGTTGTGGAAGAGAGAGATAGATCAGGGGGGTTAAGGGTTTGGGGAAGATGGGGGTTGGGGGTTTGGGGAAGAGGAGGTTTAGAGAGAGAGAGCTAAGAGTAGGAGGGAAGAGAGAGAGAGAAGTGGGGGTTAGCTATGGGGCGAGTAGATATAGAGACAGAGGGGATGGGCTAAGGCATAGGAGGAGGATGAGAGAGAGAGAGGTGGGCATTAGGGTTGGGGTGAGGATAGATATAAAGATATGCGATGGGGTTAGGGGTGGGACAAGGATATATATATAGAGGGGGGATGGGTTTAGGGGTAGTGAGAGGAGGGGAGGGAAATATATATATATATATATATATATATATATATATATATATGGGGTGGTTAGTGGTATGGGCGAGGAGGAAAGGGGTCAGATAGAGAGAAGGAGAGAGAGCGAGGGGGTTAGAGAGATAAAGAGAGAAAGAGAGAGTGAAAATAAATTAAAAGGTAGGGAAAAATAAGGCGTACATGTAATTGGTGTGTGGACATTATTAACATGTGCACAATAATAACATGCACATGTGAATAATGTGCATGCATTATTAACATGCATGCATTAATAATGTGGATGCATTATTAACATGAACACATTAAAAATGGGTACACATTATTTTATGTATAGAAATGTGCATGCATTTCAAATTTGGAAAAAATTAATGTGAATGAATTTTTTTTCCTGCGTGGTGAATGAGTTGTCAACTTTGGTTTTAGGTTAGGGTTGTAAAACTTGTGATTTGATACATCCATTTTTTTTTATTTCTGTGATTTTAAACCTCGAATCTACATATGGTAGAGCTA
>LPNX010484600.1:89975-100551 GCA_001517045.1 Pseudotsuga menziesii | reverse complement strand
ATATATGTATATATGTATATGTATATGTATATGTATATGTATATGTATATGTATATGTATATCTTTGAAAACAATATTGTTTTATATTTTTTATTTATAATTTTGGCGCTTCATTAACTTTCTTAATTTAAAATAATTATAAAATTAACATTAAAAATTGTGGAAAAATAGTGTTGCACAAGAACTCTATGTAAACTACAACTCTACAGTTTTTTTTTCAAAATTTTTTGGTGTTTGCATACCAAAATCAAGTCATAACACGAACATATGCATTATGTTTTATAAAAAAATATCACAACAATCTAGGAGAACACCATTTCTTAGAGTTATATTAATTTCCATAAATAAAAGTTATATATTCTCGAAGTTAACTCGAATATCTATGTTTCATCTTCTTACACGATGTTCAAAAAATTTGTGCATATATACATCTAATATTTATTTTTAGTGATCAATTTTATGTTTTTCTAGGTTTCCATTGCAACTAATGTGTCATAATTGGGTATCGTTACCTTGCCCCAATCCCTTAACAACAATCTTGAAGAAAATTTCTATCCATTATTTTTTGGTTCCTTTAAAAAATATTTCATTTTGCTTATAGGTTCATTCCACTACAATTCGCTACTGATGCAGGGAATTCTAAAGGCTGAAAGAAAAAAGAAAAAAAAAGAGTGATGCAAGGATTTCTGAGGGAATAACTCTTGCCTTGGTTATCTGTTTGGGATCAAATTTAATAGGAAGTTGTATTTCAAAGTGTTCACTGAAGTGACCAATCAGATCCTTCTAATTGAAGTTTTTTTGACACTTTTTTGGGGCCAAATTCCTTCATATAAGGCCTCAATTAGGCTTTTAGTGTTTTTGCGGGAAATTTTAAATTTATAATTAACAATTATATATCAGTTAATGCACCTAATCATAAAGTAGAGTTGACAACTAGTGTCTCTATATTTATATTTTAGTTAGTATTTAGTTTTAGAGTCATGTGATAATTTTCTAAAATTAGCAATTTTTTAAAATCTCAGATTTTTAAAATCTTAGATAGTAGTTATAAAGGGTTGGGCCTTCATTGTAATAGTTAGGATGGAGAATGAATAAAATATAGTTAGTTTGTTACACTCTCATGTCTTTGCATGGTTTTTAGATCTTGTGAATGAATCAAAGTATATTGTCTACATCATATGGTATCAGAGCAGGAAGATGGTTGGGAGAGGAAAAGGAAGAGTGGGTGTTGCTCAGATGCATAAAGATATGAAAAACCTCCAAATGCAAGTAGCAGATCTTACAAACATGTTGGTTAATAAGAGGATAATATGAAGATAAGTGTCTAATGAGGAGACAAACCAAGGAGATGTATATTAGAATATAGAACATGAAGAAGAATAAGTAGAGCACACACCTTTTGAAGAAAGTATGCTCAGGGCTCTAGAAGGGAGAAATGATGGGATCAAAATGAAAGTTTTAGAATATGTAGGGAGTCTTAAACCAGCAGAGTTAATAGATTAGTTGAACTCTATGGAATTTTTTTTTGAATGGAATCCTATGAAAAAATAATAGAAGATGAAATTTTCATGCACTAAGTTGAAGGGTCATGCCATGATCCGGTGGGATCATGTGCAAAAAGACAGAACAAAAAAAAGAAAGACAATAAAATAACTTGAAAAGGATGGAAAAGAAGTTGTGAGAATTTATTTTGCCGCTAGACTATGCACAAACCCTTTTTCAAAGATCTTAGAACTTGAAGTAAACCTATCCACTGTGGATGAATTCAGGCATGATTTTTACAAGTTTTCCATTCGTGCGGATCACTGGAAAATGACGAGCAATTAGATGAAAGGTATGTGAATTATTTGAAATTTTCTATTCAATATGAATTGAGCATACATAGGGTTTGTATCATGGAAGTGGCATACCAGTTACCCTTAAAGGATGAGGAAAAACAAAACCAACAATTTTCTCAAAGGAATAGAGGAGCAAGGTGGGGCACATTGTTTTCCTCACAAGGTGGTTTGAATTATGACAGAGCTGAATCATCCTAAGGAGTTAAGAAAGAAAAATATACTCGACAATATGAACTGAACCAACCACGAGGAAGAGGATTTCATAGGGGTAGAGGTTGCGGTGGTTGCAGAGGAATACCTTATTGGTGTTTTAGGTGTGGTGTAGAGAGTCATTGAGCATTTGAATGCTCATATTATCGCATGCATAATCCAAACCAAAGACAACAACCAAATTTAAACTTGGTCCAAGCTAAGAATGAAGAAGAAGGAGCTGAATCTAAAGTATGACCTAATATGGGGGAAAATATCATGATACGGAGGTCAATGGTGATTACAAAAAATGAGCCAAGACAGAGTAGCGACAATGAATATTCGTGGTTTTAGATGAATACTTTTTGAACCAGGTGCACTTCAAGGGAAAAGGTATGTTAGGTTATCGTTGACAGTGGAAATTGTGAGAATATGGTTTCTAAAAAAATGGTAGATAAGTTGAAATTATGCCATGAAACACTTCCCCATCCTTATTGAATTGCAAGTTTCAAAAAAGGGAATGAATTCACCATTAATAAAAGATGTTTGATCAAAGTTTCCACAGGTAATACTTATAAAGATGAAGTATGGTGTGATGTCATTTTGATGGATGAGTGTCACCCATTATTGGGGAGGCCTTGGAAATATGACAGAATGGAAGGATGGATTAAAATTTGTCTCATTGCCCCTTAAAGATGAAGGAAAAGCTGAGAATATGTTGTCAGAAAGAGATCTTCTTAAATAAATGAAGGAAACATGATTCTGCTATACATTAATAGTGCAAAAAGGAGCCAAGGAAGACATACCAATACCTACTGAAGTGGCCAGGTTACTAGAATAATATGTTGATGTTATACCTAATGAAGTACCAATTGAAATTCCAGGGAAGAGGGATATTCAACATCATATTGATCTAATCCCAGGATCATATTTACCTAATCAACAATCCTACAAGATGAATCCTACACAACATCCAAAGCTCAGCCGACAAGTAAAAGAGCTTGTAAAAGGTGTGGTAAGAGAAAGCATGAGTCTTTATGTTGTTTCAACATTGTTGACTCCAAGAAATGATAATATGTGGAGGATGTGCATAGATAGAAGAGAAACCAATAAAATTACCATCAAATATCAGTTTCCTATAGTGCGCTTGGACGACATGATGGATGTGCTAGCAGGAGCTAAACATTTTAGTAAAATTGGTTTGCAAAGTGGATACCACAAGATCCGAATTCATTAAGCCTGATGAATGGAAAAATGCCTTCAAGACCAGGGATGGACTATATGAATGGAAGGTGATGCCATTCGGGATGTTCAATGCAACTAGTACCTTCATGCAGGTGATGAATACTGTGCTTTGACCTTATATTGGTAAGTTTGTTTTCGTTTATTTTGATGACATTCTAGTTTTTAGTAACAACAAAGAAGATCACTTGCATCATTTAAATATTATATTGGATACATTGAGAAAACATCAGCTTTAAGCAAACCTGTAGAAATATAAGTTCCTGTAAGAAAGTTTGGTATTTTTGGGTTTTGTCATCTTAGCAGAAGGAGTCAAGACAGATTCAGAGAATGTTAGAACGATTTTGGAGTGGCCTATTCCTAAGAGTATAACAAAGGTAATAATTTTTCATGGGATGGATACATTTTACCAAAACATTATTCAAAATTTTAGCAATATTGTAGCACCCATAACGGACTACACCAAAGGCATTACATTTAAGTGGAAAAATGAAGCTAAGGAAAGTTTTAAGTTTCCAAAGAAGAAGGTAACTGAGGCACCTATATTAGCCTTACAAGGTTTTGATAAAGTGTTTGAGGTAGACTATGATTCCTCACATGTAGGAATTGGATCTATACCTAGCCAAGCATGTAGACCAATTGTATTTTTAGTGAAAAGTTGAATGAGGTAAGAAATAACCACTCCACATATGATGTAGAATTTTATGCAATTGTGCAAGTATTGCGAAATTGGAGGAATTATTTAGTGCCAACAAGAGTTAGTATTATTTATCGATCACATTGCATTAAAATATGTAAACACCCAAAATAAATGGAATAGTAGACATGAAAAATGGGTCTCTTTCTTATAAGGCTACACCTTTGTTTTGAAGCACAAATCAGGAAAACAAAATCATGTAACAGATACTTTGAGTTAGTGCACTATGGAAAATCAAGTAAATGGGGTTGTTGCATTGAAGGATATCTATGTTTCATACATGATTTTTGGGAGATTGTAGAACAATTGAAGAATCCAATTGCTTGTAACATGGATTTTTTTCAGAGTGCATATTCTATGCAAGATGGCTACCTCTTCAAAGAAAAACAACTATGCATTCCAATTGTTTCTATGATAGAAAATATTATTAGAGAACTTCACAGTAGCGTCTTGGCAGGACATTTTGGAAAGGATAAGACACCAACCTTAATAGAAGACAAGTATTATTGGTGTAATATTAAAATGATATAATTAGGTATGTGGCATGATGTAGAATTTATCAAATGGCTAAAGGGCACTCACATAATTCAAGGTTGTATGAGCATGGACTTTGTGTTGGGGATCCCACATACACAGGGAGGTAATGACTCTATTTTGTGGTTGTTGATAGGTTCTCTAAAATGGCTCATTTCATTGCTTGCAAGAAAACTGGTGACGCATCATAATGGAAATTTTTTTTCAGAAATTGTTAGATTGCATGGTGTTCCAAAAAATATTACCTCTGATAGAGATACTCGATTCTTGGGTCATTTTTGGAGGAATTTATGGAAGAAAATAAGGACTAAATTACAGTTCAGTAGTGCCTATCACCCCCAAATAGATGGGAAAACTGAGGTAGTAAATTGGAGTTTGGGAAACCTATTATAAAGTACAGTCAGAGAGAAACCCAAGTAGTGGGATTTGGATTTACCTCAAACATAATTTGACTACAATAATTCAGTGAATATATCTACAGGAAAATATCCGTTTCATGTCGTTTACAGTAGAAATACTATGGGGGTCCTAGATTTGGTGTAGCTACTACTTGGGTATACAATAATTTATGATGGGGAAGCATTTACAAAACACATTCAACAGTTGCAACAAAAAGAGAAAGAGAAGCTCCAGACGAGTAATGAGTAGAGAAAAGTTATAAAATATGCTCATCGGTGACATCAGGTTTTCAATGAAGGTGATTTGGTGATGGTTTATTTACAGAAAGAGCGGTTTCCTAGAGGAACCTACAACAAAATGAAGTATAATAAAATTGGTCCTTGTGAGGCTCTCAAGAAAATTAATAATAATGCTTATAACATCGATTTAGATGTTGATCTTGATAATTCCCATGTGTTAATTTATCTATCTTCCATGGGTACAATATGGGTGATGACACTGAGGCGGGGGTGGATTGGCAACAAGACATTTCCATAAAGAAAAAGGAAAACATATCTCATATATTAGATAAGGAGACCCTTCATACTCGCAAATACCAATACAATCGATATTTGGCCGTGGGAAGGCTTAGCACCACCAGAGAGTACATGGATTATAGAGGGGGGCTTATTGAATCTAGATCACATTAATTAACAGTAATTTGAAGACAATAACTTGCATGATTTGTGTTCTTTTCAACCATAGGAGAATAATGCAGGGATTTTTGAAGGGTGAAAGAAAAAGAAAAAAATGAATGTTGTAGGGATTTCTAAGGGTCATAACTTTTGACTCGGTTATCTGTTTGGGCTCAAATTTAACAGGAAGTTGCATTTTAAAGTGTTCACTACACTAATCAATCAAATCCTTCTGATTGGAGTTTTTTTCAACTATTTTATGGGGAAAAATTCCTTCATATAAGGCCTCTAATTGGGGTTTTATTGTTTTGTGGGAAATTTCAAATTTGTAATTAACAATTATCTTGTAGTTTATGCACCCAATTAGAAAAGTGAGTTGAAAAATAGTGTCTCTCTAGTTAGATTTTAGTTAGTGTTTGGTTTTAGATTCATGTGACAATTTTCTAAATTAAAAATTTAAAAAAAAATCAAATTTTAAAAATCATAGATACTAGTTATAAAAGGTTGGAACTTCATTATAATAGTTAGGATGGAGAATAAATAAAAGATAGGTATTTTGTTCCTTTCTCATGTGTTTGCATGGTTTTTAGATCTTGTGAATGAATCAAAGTTTATTGGCTACATCATTTACCATTTTATTTTTTTTACCTTTAAATTTCATTTTATTTTTTTAATGGACCAAAAATGGAGAAGGACTATAGTGGATTCCCTCTTCTAGAGACTACCTATTGTTCATTTTTCAAGTTTTCAATTTAGGCCTACCTTCCCTGACAAAAAAGAGATTGAAATGAGTTAAATGATCTCGATCTGTTATATTAATATAGGTGACCACAACTACACAAACCTATTTTTGCTCGTGACTTGTGGCTACAAGCTTCCACATCTACAAAAATTTATTAATGTGGGTAAATTTTGGCTGCAAGCTTCTACAACTACATAAATATTTGTTTTGTTTACAATGTTAACAATAGAAGCACAATCTCGATTCATGTGGGTTAATTTTAACCAAATAAAGAGGAAATTCAAGAAGGAACAACAACAAAATTGAAATTATAGAAATTTATTTATTTGTTAATCAAGAGATTACATCCATTTTTTGTGCTACAACAAGACTCCCCTCTTCTGAACTCATACTCTCTTCAACAACTATGTTGTCCTGGAGAAATCAAACACATTCCCTTTGTATTTTCCTTGCTATATCGCTTGAAGTTGTCCCTTCATATGGACATAAGTTAAACAACCACAATCCCTTCCAATTATCCACACGTCCTTCAGATTCCTTTGATGTTCCACCTTCCGCGGTTTGATATGCAACTCCCATAGGATCCGTAACCATTATTTACCATTCGGAAACTAGAAACACATTAGAAGACACTTCTTTTATTTCTATAACAAAGCAATGGATCTGCAACCACCTCCACCCTGTGGTTGAACTCATGTGGCTCCTACTTATAATAATGTTGATTGGTCTTTGGATGATGTCGATTTCCCACTACTAGATATGCTCATACAGCATGTATCTATTGGTTAAGGGATCTTGGTATGATATGTCTATTGAATCTAAAATGTGATAATTGCCTCTATATCTTAGCATGTGTCCAAGTTTGGGGTATGCACATTATAGTATCATTTTTGACATTATTGTAGAATAAGCTTATAGGTATAGTTACTTATTAAGTGAATTTGAGGGTGATTAAGTAATGCCTCCTAGTGAATCGGGATGGGAACATGATGCAGAGATTATTATTCTTCACTAAACATTTGTGGTTAGGAGCCTTAATTTTTGCATGCAACATCATAACTTTACTACCTAAATAATTCCAATGTTCTTTAGAAACCATTTGTGGTTTTTGCATCAACATCATAAGTTTACTAAATAATTTATAATATTTTTGCACTTTTATTTTTGGTTGATATGTATTAGGCCAAAAGCTTGAAATATGTTTCTTAATTATGTGTGTGTGTGTGTGTGTGTCTCCAAAATCTTGAAAAATGTTTTTTAATTATATATATGTGTGTGTGTGTGTGTGTGTGTGTGTGTGTGTGTGTGAGAGAGAGAGAGAGAGAGAGAGAGAGAGAGAGAGAGAAACACTTTCAATCTATATATCTCTTTATATGAGAAGAGATTGAAAATGTCTACATGATGGGAAAATTGTGGTAGTTCCCTATGGATTCATGTAAAAAGAAAGATTGTTGTTGAAAACTTAATGTATAATTTATAGGGATAACAAATTTCCTACTTTATTTCAAAAACAAATAATAGTTTAGAAGCTTTTAACCTTCATGAAATCTTTCAGAATATAAACATAAACAATTTAAAGATAATAAACTAGAATATTATAGAACCTGTTAACTTTTGAAGTGGACAAACATCCAAAGAAGATCGTTCCTCCCAACCATCTCCTGAAAGCAGCCACGATTACTTGCTTTAGGACCCCTGATCTTGTTCACTGAACCACTAGGACGAATATACTGTGTAGAAGCTTGTTCTCTCCTCTCTGTAACTCAGCAGTCACATTTGTAGTCAACACTCTAGCAAATCACTTTAGCTTTCCCCTCATTGAATTTCCTCTTGTGTGCCTAACTTTTTTAGTTTCCAGCAAACCAAAAGGTTCTAATCTCTAGAATGTAGTGAGCCTCCTACTCATTCGATGGGTATATATGTACTTTCCTAGGTCTTTGGGTTAGTTTTGTAATTAAATGAGCCACCTACTCAGTTCCTCCTTTGTTGGGAACATGACCACAATGATAGGGAAGTTGCGTCCTGCATCAGCTAGAAAGTGAATGTTGTTGCAACCATTTGTCATTTTTGCATTCTACACCAGATCATTCCTCCGAGTGGGTCAGTGAACACTCTTCAACAGTCCTATTTGGATAGGTGTCTCTTCTTTTAATCATTAAATAATATATATTTCAATTACAACCATCTTTGGTCATCCTTGGTCAACAACATAAAACTTTACAATAACTTTTAACGTAATGTATTTTCACAAAATAAAATGTTTTTAGTTCTAGGTGGGTTACATCTGCAGCCACTCTACCCTGTGGTTGAACTCCGGTGGCTCCTACCTATAAAATGTTGATTGGTCTATGGATTATGTTGATTTCCCACTATAGAGATGATCATACATCATATATCTATTAGTTAAGGGATCTTGGGATGATTTGTGTATTGAATCTAAAATGTGATAATTGCCTTTATATCTAAGCATGTGTCCAACTTTGGGGTATGCACATTATAGTAACATTTTTGACATTATTGTAGAATATGATTTTGGGGATACTTACTTATTAAGTGAATTTGAGAGTGATTAAGTAATTCTTACTATAGGCTTCAAGAAAATTTTGTGGTTAAGGGCATGTTGATGCCTGGAAAATGTTGATGTATATGTAACTTTGGAATGTATTCTTCTATGTATCTTATATATTGTAACCCGATGTTTATTCCGGGATGTCTCTATTATGTATTTGAGTCATGTGGTCATGCCCCGATGTTCCGATCAGGAGGATTAATAATGTAATCAAGTCATATCAAGTCATTAGGTAAGTCCCCACAGTTTCAGGGCACTTGAGTTATTATACACTAATTAAGGTGTAGGCTTGAGTAGTAATTATTAGGTTGAGCCTACGTGTGAAAAGGAAATTCAAGTGAATGGATGAATATAAATAGAGAGCGAGAGTCTCTCTATTTATTACTTGTGAAATACATCACTTGCTCTCCCAAGTGTGGTGCACCACTGGAGAAGGAAATTTTGGGACTAGACAGAAGACAGAAGACTACTATTGTTTTGGGAGATCTCTTACTATTTTGGTGTTGATTCTATCTTAGAGGAAGTTGCGGGGTTTTCTCCTTTATGGTTTCCCCGAGGAAAACTCTTTGTGTCTCTTGTGATGTTTTTGTGTTTTATTGATGTGCTTGTTATTCTCTCAGTGAAAAGATCCTAAGATCATAATGCTAGCTTAAATGTGATGAAAAACTAACATGGTATCAGAGCTAACCTAAGAAGAAGACATTGTGCAGCTACAGGAACTAGGGCTTCCTATTTTTTGGATCTTCCTCCATATATTTTCGGCAAAAGTATGCTAAGATGGCTCCCCATTGAAGGGTGCATCTTTTTGTCGATGCGGAATTCAATCTCAAGCATTTTCAGTTTCGATGTGGAAATTAGGGGTTTCTACAGAAGAAGAATTTTTGAGTGAGACCAGCATAGGGTTATTCTCCTCATCAAAACCGAAGTTTAGAGACCTAGATCAAGAAATTTGGTTGGGTGAAACTCCAGGAAATTCAAACCCTAGTTTGACTCTGAGCTAGGAGAAACCCTAAATACTAAAACTGCTAAGTTTTGGTATAGTCGCTATATTCCGAGATTGGTGAAGTCTCAGAAGCGGAAAATTGTAGGGGTCGAATATAAACTCTAGGTAAATCCTGTGTCCAAAAATAAGACTCAGATTCACTGTACTCCAGTAGATATGATCTCTCCAAGTTAGGGTTCCAGCCTCTTCCAGAATTCATCCCTAAACAGGACATCTGGGGAGATCTGCAATATCTTGAGCTACAGAGGTCCAAATGGAATTCGTGAAGATGTTATAGAAAGGGAACGGACTGTACTTTTGGTGGTCAGAATATCATACTCATAAGATGAACCAGTGACACGTGGCATGTCATACAACTTCGCTGTTCTGAACAGTCCTGTAAGAGGTCACCTTGGAAAAAGGATCATAAATCCCAAATGGTGAAACAAATTCTGATTAAACCTGCGGTTTTGGATCAGGGACATTCGAGGTTACCTTAGTGAGAAATTGCAGACACAGAGGAGTATTAATTTTGGAGATATCATAGAAACAGTAACAGGAATTTCTGTAGAAGAAATTGAAAAATCAGGGCTTCCTGTTCCGGGAGCTTCCCTCCACTGTTTTCAGAAAAGGAGTACATTGGACAGCTCCATTTGAAGAGATCTATCTGTTTTTCCAATCAGATCTAAAAGTTTCCATGTTTTGAAAAC